>LOJH01060189.1:4059-17645 GCA_001685095.1 Ellobius talpinus
ACACACAGACAGAATATTGTATACATAATAAATAAATAAATATTAAAAAAACATGTCAGCCTTAAATTCCATTATCTATGAACCTTCTATAATTTATTTAGGCTTTCTATGATTTGGCTTAAGTGTTATCATTTTGTCCTCATGTGTGTATGTGTATATATATGTACACACATATATACATACATACATATATATGTATATATATAGTGTGTGTGTGTAAGTGTGTGTACATTAAGGACTTCTTGGAGGTCAGACCTGTGTTTTAAGGAAGTCATTGCCCAGGCCAACACAACTTTAAGGCTCCCTTTTAAAGTTGTTTTCAGCTAAGAGAGAAAGGAGAGAGAGAGAGAGAGAGGNGAGAGAGAGAGAGAGAGAGAGAGGATCAGGTAGAGCCAGCCATGTCTTGCACCCACTGTGACAACTTTTAACATTTTGCTTGCTGTACCCTTTTGTAATGACCCTCAGTAGCCATCACATCTCAGATGATGAGATTATGGGTAATCTATTTTACAGAAGGTCCAGGGAGTTCTGGGAGACAGTTTGACTTTACATAAGACTGTCCTTTCTTAAAATTTGTCTAAGAGTGCTGGCTTACTCTGTTGTCCTCCCATGTCTTCCCAGTAGGTGGCGCTCACACACAAGAGGGAAGAGTGGGGAGTTTTTGGATCCGTGTCATTTACTTCATCCTGGAGTCTCTTGGCATATGGTAGGTTCATATAAGCCCGACATACTGCCCTTCATTTATTCAGACGTACATATCCACGTGACTACAATCCCTCTCCTACTGCTTAGAAGGCATTAGAACTGTATTTTCCCAGATTATTTACATAGCTCAAGGCCTCTTAGAAGATAATCAATCAATCTTCTTTTCCACCCAAAGCAATGTGTTAACCATATCCAAAACCAATTGAGCCCAGGTTCTTGTTAGTCTGATGGGTGAGGTTCCCTGGCCTGGTTCCTGGGACTGGGTCCCACTGCACTTTTGGAGCTGTCCCAGGACCCCTGAAAATTGGTGTTAAGTGGTCTGTTGGTGCCAGGCAGGTGTCTCCTCTTGGTGCCTGGGAAGCCAGCAGCTCAGTGTCAAGGAAGATGGAAGCCCTGCCTTGTTTCCCAGCTAGTGCGCCAGAAAGGCTGCGGGAAACCAAGGAGAGAGACCCAAGGGTGAAAGCCAGGAAGCAGATTTTTGTACAACCCACTCAAGGGACTCTGGGTCAAAACGAGCCCCAAATTCAGGTATACAGAACATTTTGTATCCATGTATGCCGTCACCACCACGCCTCCCCCATCTCCAAAGTGACATATATTTTAATTAGCAACACCACGCTTTGTCTTAGTTACTTTCCTATTGCTCCACCACCGTGAACTCTGATCCTCCGGCACCATAACTATTCTTTATGTTACTGTGGGCTTATGGGATCTTATTACAGCAATGAAGAAGTAACCCAGACATCAAGGTTAAGTTGTTATATGAAGATGGTCACTATTTTATGTGATGGCACACAGTACGAGAACTCAAAAAATCCTTGCTATGAACTTCAAAGTTATAAAATCGAAACACTCTAAAATGATAGACACAAAGAAACAGAGGAAACAGTGCTTGGTGTAGCCATTGCCGCTCCCCTGAAGGTTGCCTCCAGTGGGCTCTGCTCTGCCATGCGATGATTCTATGGCGGCCACCCAAAGCTCAGTATTAATCGTTGTAACTACAATGGAATTCCTACAAGTCAAGGGGAAGGTACTGAGTGAAACTCTCCACGATGTCAGAATTTTGAACTGGCATGGGTATATCTTGGCGTAACACTGTTTTCCATGGGATGGCTGCACTATAGCCTATTACCCAAGTGCCCTATTATTTGGACACATGGCTTGTGATGTTCTGAGAGGGGGCTGATATCACAAAATATTGTTGGCAGAGTAACTTGAGCAACCTAAGTTTGCTTTGTCACAATACAAGAGGCCTGAAGTACAAGATCAAGGTGGTGGCTACTTAGTTCCTCTCACGGCCTCTCTCCTTGGTGTGCAGATGGCCACCTTCTCACCATGACCTCACCTGGTCTTCCCTCTGTTCACGTGCGTCCCAGCATCACTGTCCCCATCCTCCACTCAAATCGTACCGGACAGGGCCACTGTGTTAGTTATTTTCCAGGTTGCTGTGAACAAATCCCTGAGAAGAAACAGCTCTGGGGGGAAAGGTTTGTTTGGGCTTAGAGTTTGAGAGTGTAGTCCATCGCACAGGGATAGCGTGCAGAAGTGTGGTCCATCGCACAGGGATAGCGTGCAGAAGTGTGGTCCATTGCACAAGGATAGCGTGGCAGCAGAAGTGTGGTCCATTACACAGGGGTAGCGTGCAGAAGTGTGGTCCATCACACAGGGGTAGCGTGCAGAAGTGTAGTCCATCACACAGGGGTAGCGTGCAGAAGTGTGGTCCATCACACAGGGGTAGCGTGCAGAAGTGTGGTCCATCACACAGGGGTAGCGTGCAGAAGTGTAGTCCATCACACAGGGGTAGCGTGCAGAAGTGTGGTCCATCACACAGGGGTAGCGTGGAGAAGTGTGGTCCATCACACAGGGGTAGCGTGGAGAAGTGTAGTCCATCACACAGGGGTAGCGTGGCAGCAGAAGTGTGAGGCACCAGTTTTATCATTTCTGGTACCGGCTAGCCAGGAAATAGGACCAAGCTATAAATCTTCAAGGCCTCCACCCAGTGACTCACTTCCTCCAGCAAGACTCCATCTCCTAAAGGTCCCATCACCTTCTAAAACAATACTGCCAGCTGGAGACCAAGCGTTCAAATCCACGGGCCTGCGGGGGTATTTCACCTTCAAACCGTAAGCCTATTTAAAGACATTACTTATTTAACTTTAATACATCTTTTAATAATAACTTTTTAAAAAAATTGTTATGAGTATTTTGCCTACATGTATGTGCAGTGCCCGCAGAAGCCAGAAGAGAGGATGTAGGATCCTCTGGAACTAGAGCTCCATAGGCTTGTTGCCACTATGAGAGTGCTGTGCTGGGGACTGAACCCTGGTCTCCTAAATAGCAGTGAGTGCTTTCAACTGCTGAACCATCCTTCCGTCCCTCAACCTTGCTGCATCTTTAAAGACCACATTTCCAAACACAGCCAGTGTGTGACAACTGTTGCAAAGCAAACCACAGAGTTCTGTGGGCAACTGAAAGAATGGTGGCCTGAGGAGTGGGGACCATGGGCAGCTTCTTTGGAAGGCTTGTTTATCCCCCACCAGATGTGAAGATGAGCGTCCTGACAGAGTCAAGCACCGACAGCTACGATTTCAACCTGCGACTCAAGGAGACTCACTTAGCCTGTAGTAGGGTTGTTTCTCTTGTCTCTGCAGGTATTTCCCTACCTCATACTCCCCTCAGTCCACGCCAGTGTCCCCTGGATCATTCCCTCTCTGCAATGCCACCCGGTGCTGTGACAAGCTGAGCTGGAGAGTCTTTCGTCTACGGGGATTGGTAGCATACCACACAATACTGTAAATCTGCTTGGTTGCTACTGAAACAAATCCTTATCTTTACAGTCTTCTCTGGCATGTTGGCTTTAAATTGAAATTCAAACCCTCTAGGACAGGGCCTTGCAGCATCAGACATCATCTGCCTCGGTCAGTGGCTCTGCCCACTGCATCCCAGCCACACTGACCTGTCTCTGACCTCTGTACAGCCAAAACTCTTCTCGCTCCCTGGCCTAGGAAGAAGCTCTCAGCAAATCCCAGCTCATCCTTTATTCAGTGAGCCTCAGAGAAGACCTCCTTGCCTCTACTTGTCATGGTTGGCCTAGGTGCCCCCCCAGAACTCTGAGGTTTCATTCTCAATGGTTATTACATTGGCATGATTACTTAGGAAGCATCTCTTCTGCAGGACACCATTTCTGGAAGAGCAAGGGTCACATAGAACATACTTGTTCTGAATCCTCAAGGTCCTGCCCAGCCTGGTCCAAAGGAGGCTTTCAATAGATATTTACTGAAAATACCTCCTGTTTGACTGTTCCTCCATCTGAAAAGCCTTTTTCCTTCTTGTCCATTTTGGTAAATAGTTCCTGTGTCTGATTCAGCTGAGCTACTTCACAGCAGTGATAACAGTGTAGACAGTAAACCTGCCGACCAAGCAGGACATCTCCCCTTTGCTTTGTGTCCATGTGGACATCACTGCTCTTCTGTCAAAAATTAAAACAATTGTCAGCCATATAATACATAATAACTATCAGTGGAAGAAACAGAAATTAAAGATTGATGGTGGCCGGGGGTGGTGATACATGCATTTAATCCCAACACTTGGGAGGCAGAAGCAGGGGGATTTCTGTGAGTTTGAGCTGGTCTGGTTTACATAATGAGTTACAGGACAACCAGGATTATGTAGAGAGATCAAATGAACAAACAAATAAAAACAGCAACAACAAAACTGACCGTGGTTAAGATTGCATCTGCTTAGGCCAACAATATGACTGGGTGGGATAAAGGCACTTGCTGTCAAGCCTCATGGCCTGAGTTCAATCTGCAGGACCCATAAGGTAGGACAGAAATGACTCCAAGTTGTCCTCTGACCTCCACTATGGCATGCACTCACACACACACACACACACACACACACACACGCCTGTGAACTGGGCTAAATAAATGCAATTTCAAAAAGACTGTATTTGCTAACTTTTTGTTTTTATCCCAGAAGATTCACATCTTAAGAACACTGCTGGTAGCCAGGCAGTGGTGGCGCACACCTTTAATCCCAGTACTCGGGAGGCAGAGGCAGGCAGATCTCTGTGAGTTCAGGGCCAGCCTGGTCTACAAGAGCTAGTTCCAGGACACGCTCCAAAGCTGCAGAGAAACCCTGTCTTGAAAAAAAAATAAAATAAAAAAGAACACTGCTGGAAATTGGAAATAGTAAGCAAACAAAACAAACAAAAAACCAACAACAAAAAATCCAACTAACTGGGAGACATCACAACGGACTGAAATAGTCAATACAGACTAAAACAGCCTGTATAAATCTAGTCTTATTAAACATTTATGAAAGACTGCTAGTCACAAATTTTAGACCTACAAAAATTTCCCAGAAGAAGTTGGAACTTGTGCCGGCATCCCCTTAGCCAAAGCCCACCAGGAACTCATGGGTAGTTGAAGGCAGCGCTGCTAACCGCTATACTACCGATGCGTCTTCGCCTGTGATTGAGCAGGTTGAGTTGTTAGCTGCACTGGAGGAAAGTAAACACCAAGGGGGGGATTGTGTAGCACCTTAACCTAATGATATTAGAAAGGAACTCACCGAGTTTGAGTTTGGGTTGGGTCAATTGGAAAGGGTCTATGGAAGCTGGGCTTGATCTAGATTGGATGTCCATGGATGGAGTCGCAATAAGTCTAATCTATAGGAAGAGCAAACTAGAACAGAGATAACACTGAAACTCGGAAAAGAAGTAGCAGTCCCTCATTCTCCTAAGTGGGGGAGACACTGAGAATTTTGTGGGACAAGCTTTTTGTTGTTGTTGTTTTATTTTGCTTTCTGTCTGTGCTTTGGCCGAAACTACAAAAAGATTTTTTCTGATTCTTTGTCCCCAAAGCCGGCTTTCCCACATTGGAATTCTGTGTGCACGATGAGAGCAGCGTGGCACAACTATGGCAGGCGAGCTTCTGAGTGCCAGGTCGCCCCTTCTTCATTCGTTAGTTTCCGACAACAAGGGAGCAAAAAACTTAATGACGGAAACCAAAGTAACTCAATGTACAAAACCTTTATTATGAAATAAGTAGAATTGAATAGTGTAATATTGTATAACAGTTGATCAAATCATTAAATGTATTAACATTGGCTCTAAAAAAGTCTTCAAAGTAGTTCATCATTATTGCTATAATTCTAATTAAAAGTATTGGATTCTATTTTTTTCTAGTTCGGGTGAGTATGTAATTTACTAATGTTGGAGAGCAATTAACCATATCCACAAATGTTAAAAAAAAGTATCTGTAGCTTTTAATCCCATCACTGTGGAGGCCAAGGCAGGCAGATCTCTGTGAGTTCAAAGCCAGCGGGGTCTACATAGCAAATTCCAGGTTAGCCAGGGTTGCAAGGTAAGATCCTGTCTTAAAATAACAATAAAAATCTCATTTGTCTGTTGACAAAGTAATTTTAGTTTTGGATAATTATTCTAAACAGAAAATTGCATAGATACATCCCTCACCACACACTCACAAAATAGTGCTACATAGAATAGCAGTACTAGGTCAACATGCAATAACAAAAGAATGAGGAAACATTAATGTTAAATATACTGCAGCATGTCTATAAACTAAGCGATCTTAAAGATCAGTAGTTTCTACTCTGTCTTTACTGAGAGAGTAAAGTTACGAGTGGCCCAGGATGCCTTCCGCAAGCCTGGTCCTGAGTGCTAGCAGGGTCCCTGTGTAATGAACGGGTTTCATGGGTTTCTCCAACTCACAAGTGAAGGCAAAGCGAACCCCCTCTGACCAGAGACCGAGCCCTTCTGCAGAGCCCGGATGACAATGGCAACAGGGGGCTTCCAGGCACTGACCGCGAGATGTGGACTATGGTCGACCCAACTTGGAATTGGCAGAACCCAGGAAGAAAGCCCCACCAAGATCTCATTTTGTCGTTTGTAGGGTTAGGACAAAGCCAAGCGCCTTCCTGCTACCAGAAGACTGAATATTAACTAGGCCGTTAATGAGACTGGATTGCCTGGGGACCCCGCCTCTTCCAGCACCACTATGGAATCACCATGGCAACCCGAGGGCCAAGCCAAGTTTTTCTGACTCTTAGAACTACCCAAGAGCTCCTTTTCCCGCTTGTAGGAGTTTTCATCACCATGACAACTCAAAGGCCTCTCAGTTCTCTTTACTGACCCTTGGAGGGTTCCTCGGGGGGGTCATGGTCCCCGCTTCTTCCGACTCCTCTCGCTCATCCTTCACCATGGCAACTGGATGCCAGTTGCTGGTGCAGGGCTCGGGTTCATGGTGGCTTGCTACTGCTGAGGAGGAACCGATGTGCACAAGGCTGCAGGTGTGGGGAAATACTAGAGCCCAGGAGAGGAGTGCCGGAGGTGTTAGTGGCTGCCTGGCATTTCCTCCCCTGGTTAGGGTGACGGGTGCACGCGTGTGGTGATTGCTCCCGCGTGCGGTGGGCACAGGGCATGGGTGCACCACATGGACTGGAGAGGGCTGTAGCTCGAAGGCACAGAACATTCTTCCTTGGATTCTGGTCTGTAATCACTCCACTGAGGTCTCCCCTAGCAGACCTCTGTGCAATCCAGAGTCCATTCGCTCTCACTCTGTATCTGCCTCTTGCTCTTGGCGACCTAGTATAGGATTGAGAGTATGGACTCTGGCCCCAGGTGAGGCTGAGGGGCAGGGTGGTGCATGCCTTTAATCCCAGCACTCAGGAGGCAGAGGCAGGCGATCTCTGTGAGTTCGAGGCCAGACTGGTCTACAAGAGCTAGTTCCAGGACAGCTAGGCCTGTGACAAAGAGAAACCCTGTCTTGAAAAACAAATGAAACAACCAAACGAAATACAAAGAAAAGAAAAAGAAAAAAAAGAGTATGGGCTCTGGACTTGGAAGGAAATGATAATGATAGTAATACCTTAAGGCTACTTTGAGTATTAAACAAGGTAATGGGACAAGGTATAGTTTCTGGCACATGACAAGGACTTAGTAAATATTAGTTGCTTCTTGATTGCCATGGGCAAGTCACTTAACCCTTCTGTGTTTAAAGTTAACCTTGCCTCTTTGAAAAAATAGGGATAATGGTACTCTCTAACACAATTATGACAATACTATGAAGTCCCTAGAACAACACCAGGCGTGCAGTCAATGCTACTTTAAGTACTGTATTATTACACCACTGTGCTGGTTAGTTTTATATCAACCTGACACAAGCTAGAGTCACTGGAGAGGAGGGAGCTTCAAGTGAGAAAATGCCTCCGGAAAATCCTACTACAAGGCATTTTCTTAGTGATTGTTGAGCGAGGCCCCAGCCCATTGTGGTCCTGGATTCTATAAGAAAGCAGGTTGGGCAAGGCATGGGGAGCAAGCCAGTAAGCAGCACCCCTCCACGGCCTCTGCATCAGCTCCTGCCTCCAGGTTTTAATTCCTGTCCTAACCTCCTTCAGTGATAGACTGTGGATATGGATGCATAAGCCAAATAAACCCTTTCCTCCCCAACTTGCCTGTAGTCATGGTGTCTTATGATAGCAATAAAAACCCTAACTAGGACATCACATTGTCACCACTGTTAGGTCTACCATGTAAAACTGGGAAGAATTGCTTTCTTTTCCCGTCACCACCAGAAAGTCCAGCCCCTTGCTGGACTGCAGGGATGCTTGCTCACAATTAAAGAATTTACTTCTCAGTGTTTTAGATGGGCATGTGACTGAAAGAGGCCACCTGGTGTCCTTCAAAACGGCTGGGCTGGGAGTCAGGCGGGCTTCCGATTCAGTTGTGCCTCTGGTTCTTTGTGTGATGTTGAGTAAGTCCTATGCTCTCCTCATCCATCTTTAGGCTTCTTCATACAAAGGATATTAGCTGTCTCTAGCCTGTATGGGCAAGGCAGTGTGTTTGGGAAAAGCGGTCTCTTCCTCAGGAACTTTTAGGGCAGTGAGAGCAAGGAACAGGTGCTGTAAGACAGTGACCAGTGCTGGTCCTGTGGGTGCTGAGCCTGGAGAGGAGGTTTCCTAACGCGTACATTAATCTCTAGGAAAGAAAATGCCAATATGTTTTTTGCTGGTACAGTGAAAATGTTCCTACCACAGATAAAAATCAAGGAACATGACTTTAGCCTCTAAAGCCTTCTTCTAGCCCAGCTGGCAGCAATGAATTTCAAATTCACTATTGCTGCAATCTGACCATGGTATGATGAGCCGGCCTTGGACTTCCTGAACTTTCCTCTTCCCTCAGCTGAAACAAGAGCATCTGGGTTTGTTCTTCAGGAGCCTGTCGCTCACTGGAGAACGAGGTCTCTATTTATCTGAAGCATAATCTACGAGGTTAAAGGGTTACTAATATTTCCTGGGGTTGGTTGCTTGACGGTCTGCCATTTGACTTGTGGTGTGAACGTAGAAAAACATCTAGGTTGGATTTTCCTATCTCTAAAACAAGGAAAACCTGAGGCTGTTGTAATGATTAAATGAGATACTGCTCTTGAAGGGTCCGTAACTACCTGGAATGTAACAAGTACCCATGAAAAAACAAAAAAGTTATCTGCTCTTTAAAAAGAAAGAAAGACCAAACAAACTACTGTCATTATGACTATTGGATTGATAGCTCACAAAAGGCAGTGGTCTTTTTTTGTTGTTAGTCTTTTTATTCTCTTTAATGCCTGGCATATTATACAAGCTCAGAAAATGTTGAAGGAATGAACAAATCCAACCAAGATGTCTTGAAAATAGCGAATTTCACATGGCAGCTAACATTTACTGAACATTGTGTCTGAAACAACTGTATTAAGATTCATTACCTCCTTTAATTCTCAAGTTTAATAACCTTGTCCAACCCTCCTTCTCTTCCTCCTTGTCCTCCTCTTCCTCATTCTCCTGCTTTCTGAACTGGGGCTTAGTGTTCTAACAGTAAACTATGCCCTCAGGACTCAGGACTCATTTGTTTTGTATTTTGAGACAGGATTTTCCTAAATTGTCCTAGTTGGCCTTGAACTTGGAACCCTGCTTCTGCCTACTGAGTAGCTGCTAGGACTGCATTTCTGTATTGCCAGGCGTGGCTTGTGGCTGGCTTTCTGATTTGACTCCTGAAGCATTACTGACTCACAGACTTTTCTTAAGAGTCCAGAAGCTGAAACTTACATCTGCTGCAGATTTCTAGATGGCTTGTTTAGCATGTGCCTAGTGAAATGAAAAGCCTCTTGTTTGCTTCCAAGTTTGGGTATTTATGAACAAATTATGCTAGAAACATCTATGCATGGGGTTTTGTCTTGCTTGCTTGTTTTTTTTGTTGTTTTGTTTTGTTTTTTTGTTTTGAAACAGCCTTGCCTGTGGATCTAAGGGTGATCTCAGGCTCATAATCCTGCTTCACCCTCTTTAACACTAACATTGTAGACATTATAGGCACCATGACCAGTTAAACTGTGCAGAGTTTTATGTGGACACATTTCAAGTCCTTAGAGTGTTGCCAAGGAGTACATTTGTAAAACTATGTTTAGCTTTGTTTGAAATTGCCAGACTCTTCCCATGTGATTTCCGCTCCATCAGTGAATTAGTTTCAGGTGTTAGAAGTGGGGTCCCAAGAAAATGACCACGTAATCCATAACACTAGGTAAGGCACAAATCTTTACTTCTGCAGAGTTCATAGCCATGCCAAATCAAGCAGGCAAGCATGCACACCAGCAGGGATCTGATGGTTTTTATTCCTAAACAGGCAGGTCCTGCGATTCACTCTGAGTGGTCCAGGCTCAGCCTTACATTCTTACGAACCTGGATAATAAGCAAGTGATAAAGCAGACTGCGCTCTTGAGCACACATATTTTGATTTCAAGAAGTGCTGATGCTGCAGGAATTTGAATTGCTTCCAAGTGGCTTCTCTACAATTTTGTTTTTTTGTTTCTTTTTTTTTCCCGAACAGGGTTTCTCTGTGTAACAGCCCCGCCTGTCCTGAAACTCATTTTATGACCAGACTGGCCTCAAATTCATAAAGATCTGTCTGCCTGGGATTAAAGGCGTGTACCACCACCCCTGGGTACGATTTTTTTAAATTTTCTTTTTTTGTCTTATGTAACCATCTTACATTTCCAGTGCAGAGTGTGGTGTTATCCACCTTTCAGACTTTGCCATTCTGGGAGATATGTTGAGTCTGTCTCATTGCATTAGGAAAGCAAAAACTTTCTCAGAATTCACCATCAAACTCCAACCCAGTCAACCACTACACGGCCAGAGCTACATTATACAACCAGCCCAAGACAAAAGGGAGCCTAGCATATAAAGTCTATGTTTAGGTTTATAATCTCTGGTAGAGGCCAATGAGAGAAGTCCTGGTTTCATTTCTGATGTTGTGATAGGATATCCAGACAAAAGCAACGCCCAGGAAGCAGGGTTCTGTGGCTTCTAATCCCAGGTTAGCATCTGTTCTCTCTGTTGGTGTGTTAAAACGCTGTGACTAAGAACAACTGTGGGAAGCTTCATTCAGCTTGCACTTCCACGTGAGGTTGGTTAGAGAAGGCACTCAGGCAGGAGTCCGGAAGCAGGAACTGAAGCTGAGACTGTGAACGAGTGTGGTTTACTGGCTTGTTGTCTGGCTCACATCCATCCACTTTTCTTGTACAGCCCAGCTCACCTTCCTGGAGATGACTTCCACAGAGGGCTGGGCCCCATTACATAAATTAGCAATAAAGACATGCCCACAGGCCAGTCTGGTGGAAGTGATCCTCCAATTGATACTCTTTTCTATCACTGTGGGCTGTGTCAAGTTGACAGCAGAAACTAACCAGGAGACCCCATCCTTTGCCAACTGGACACAAAAATATGTCTCACATTGATAGGGTACAATAAATACAGCACAACTTTAGAAGTTTCATAGTCTTTTAAAAGGCCCATATTTTAAGTTTCCAATGTCTATTTAAAAGTTTAAAGTCTCTTAGTTATGGGCTCCCAGGAAATACAAATACAAAAGTCGTATGCTTTCTTATTTCAAAAGACTTTGAGCATAGGAATAATCAGATTAAAGCAAAGCCCCAGTCCAGTGTGGCCCAGAGTCCCACACCTGACACTCACAATCTTCTAGCTTCAAATTAGCTCGAACCACTTCTCCACTCTGCCATCGCAACACAGAGAGCTTGTGATACAGGCTAAGGCCAGCTCTGCCCTACCACCTGCGCTGTCTTTGGTGGGCATCCCACAGTACTAGAATCTCCAAGGCTGCACCTTCACTAATGGCCTCTCTTGGCCTATGGCTGGGGATTCTGACTCTGCCACATTGTGGTAAGGCTCAGCGTCTCTCTAGGATCCTTTCAAGCCCGCGGCTTTCATGCTGCCAAAGGCAGCATCTTGTGGTGGATTTACACATTTACCAGGCTCAGCCACCAGCTTGTGGTTCAGCCTTGGCCCCCTCTGGCCCACAGCTTCTGTGTGCTGACCCTGAGGAAATCTCAGGTTTTTCCTCAGTGACTCAGGTACCTTATTACTCACAGCTGGTTTTGGTCCCCCTGCTAAGCAGCACAGAAGGTTTCACAGATTGCGCAGATTCTTAATGGAAAATGTCACACGAACAGCCCGATAATCTCTGCTTCCCTCTGAAGATTTACAAACCAGGCCCCCATTGCCTGCATTTTCCCCAACATTTGTATCTTAGGAGCTCTCACTTAACAGCCCATTAAGCTCTTAGAACACAATAGCTTTTCCAACCCAAAATGCTCTACAATCACTCTCAAAACAGCACAGTTTGGTCTGTAGCAGCAGTAGCCAACCCCACTTAGGTGCCCATTTCTGTTCTAGTTTGCTTTCTGCTGCTGCGATAAATCACGTGATCCAAAGCAACTTGTGGGGGGGGTTATCTGGCTTAAATTTTCAAATCTCTGTCCATCATTGAGGGAAGTGGGGGGCAGGAATTGAAGCAGGGCCCATGGCAGAGTGCTATTAATGGCTTGTGTGAATAGTATTATCTTCACCTACAGATGTGCACACAGCAGAGGACCTCCATTCAAATTTCTTGTATATATCATCTATGTATATGTATAGAGCTTGGCTTCTTATACTAGTTACTTCTCTGTTAGTATGATAAAATACTATGACCTGGGAACTTAAAGAAGGAAGAGTTTATTTGAGCTCACGGTTCCAGAGGCTTAGATGCATAGCAATGGGAAGGCATAGCAGCAGCTTCCAGAGCAGCAAGCGAGAGAAACCTCTTCAATCTGCAGAAACAACAAATTGGGGGTGGGATGCAGCAACAAAGTCTCAAAACCCACCAGTGCTCAGTGAAATACTTTCTTCAGCAAGACTCCATCCCTAACAGTTCCATCACCTCCCCCAAACAGTGCCACTTACTAGGGACCCAGAATTCAAGTACCTGAGCCTTTGAGAGACATTCTCATTCAAACCTCAACACTGACAAGGTAGAAGATTTCTTTTTTGTTTGTTTGTTTTTGTTGGTTTGGTTGGTTTTTTTTTAATTTGGTTTATTTTGTTTTTTTGAGACAGGGTTTCTCTGTAACTTTGGAGCCTATCTTGGAACTTGCTCTGCTGGCCTTCAGCTCACAGAGATCCACCTTCCTCTGCTTCTCTGAGTGCTGGGATTAAAGGTGTGAGTAATTATTGGAATTTTTAAATTTCATGTCTGATTTCTTCAACTAACTGCTGTTCATTCAAGAATATGTTGTTTGTCGGGCAGGAGAGATGGTTTAGTGGGTAAGAGCAATGGCTGCTCATCCAGAGGCTCTGGATTCAATTCTCAGCACCCACATGGTAAACTCCAGTTAGAAGGGATCTGAAGCCCTCTTCTGGCTTCCTCAGGAACCAGGAGCACATGTGCACAGACATACTTGTAGACAAACCATCCTTCTTCTTCTTTTTTTTCTTTATTTTAGGTATCAATAACAATAACTTTATTTTCTAACAGGTAATTTTCCTACTGC
>LOJH01060191.1:0-11160 GCA_001685095.1 Ellobius talpinus
AGAGCCAGGGCGGCTTAGACCCTGCAACTAAAGCACAGACTCTTAATCTTCACATAGACCTACAAAAATGAGAGTCAGTTGGAGCTTCTTGATAACTGTAGGTTTTTTTTCTTTTTTTCTTTTTTTTCAGATTTCACTGTTTGTGAATGTGTTTTTGTACAAAAGAGTTCCACAATAGTCCAGAGTGGAGTATAACAAAGGTTGATTTTTCTGGGAATATACTCACACAAAGAGTAATGATCCACAGTCTTCTCCCCTGTGCTGAGAGCTAGAACCAAATCTAGCATCCAAGAAATCCACATACACCTTTCATCTGCATTTATAGTACATAAGACTGTGGGCCAGTATCTTAAAAGCTATTGGCTAAAGGAGTTCCCACAGCACTTATTAGGTAGCCTTGGGGCTATTTTATTCCATTCTACCTAGAAATTCATCTGTAAGTATTGCGTTTGTGAATTCTTCAGAAAATATTGTTACAGACTTCATCCCAGATAGTTAAATTGTATTCATTAATAAGATATAAAGCTTCTGAGATTATATATTTCAAATGAAGCTCATCAATTGTATGGACGTTTAAATACATCTGATATTAATTCTCTTTTAACTATTAGGTAAAATTTTTCATTTAATCTATGTTGTGATTTATGATAAATATTTGATCTTACAGATATTTTCTATTTAGATATAAAGTATGTAAAGTTTTATTCCTTGATTTTACATTTTAATTTTCACTCATTCATAAAATATGACTTCCATTTTTGCTATTAATTTTACTGTTGTGTATAATTTTAAACTTATTACCTGTGTTTTTAAATTTTATTTTAATATTCACAAAATTTTAATATTTTTATATCTTATATTTAAAAACATTGTCTTTATTGCATTTGGTTATCCTATTTATACATTAAAATTTATGTAAAATTTTAATGACATATATCTGGCTTTCTAAATTATTTTTTATCATTTATATTACCATTCATTGATTTCTTATTATATAATTATTTCAGACATTATGATCTTCTTAATGCATCACCATATTGTGTATCTTGATGAACATAGTCCTATTATATGAAGCTACTACGTATTTTAAGTGTATGCTAGCAATTATCCATAACAATGTATATAGGGTAAAAATTTGTTAAATATTTTTGAACTTTCTCATGGCAATTGAATGTTTCATCAAGAACTCTTAAGTAACCATTTTTTGAGAAGGTAAATATTGACGAAAAGATAAATGATAACTTGAATTTCTATGAATCAGAATATCTCCACTATAATATATCTGTATCTTTTGGAGAGACAGAATGCTTGCTTCCAGGTTTGAAAATACCATGATAGTCAATATGATAACCAGGGAAACAAAGACTGTTAAAATAGAACTTTTATGGGCGTCCTAATTACTTTTGGACTGAATCTGATATTCCTAGTTAAATTTAAAAAGTGAACCTTCAATCACGTTGGCCCATTGTCTATTCATTTTCATTTGGATAAGAACTAGTTGATGCATATATATGGACTACCAAAGAAACAAAAAATGAATTATTTTCAAATATGCAAGTTTTGAGGAAATACTCTACATTCAAAGGGGTCCACATATATTTCAGCCAATTTAAGAAAAGAAAAAACAAATAGTACATGATTATATCACTTGAATTTTAAAATAAGTTAAATAAAATCCAATATCCATTTCTGATAAAAAAATTAAACAAATATTTCATTATTTTAAGTAAAAACAACCTTGTATTCAAAGAATAAACCACTTTTAAACATACATCAATTCTTTTTTTATAAGTTGTTGAATTAAATTCTTTAAATTTATATAGTAAATATTGGTCCTCCCTTGCCATGTGGAATACTTATAATTGTTTGATTTGGGCATCAGAAAAGTTGCAAAAATCAAGCTGTTCACAGCTTCCTTATGATTTGGATAGAGTCTACATTCTAGTTCTGCTCTTTTTTCTCTCTGTCTCTGTCCGTTTCTCTGCCTTTATTTGTTTTCCTCAGTCCTGATTGCTTATTCTGTTTAAGCCACTCTAAATATCACAATGATCTTTATTATACTTCTGTTTCCTATACAATAAATAGTTACTAAATTAAATTGAATATTCTAGAGAAAGAAACATTTAAAAATGTTCTATACTTTGTGTATCATGTCTATGTTATGTTATAAACTTGAAATAAATGTTTTATAGACTTGAAACAATTACTTTATCTCTTCAAATAGATTTCTATACACTTGAAGAAATATTTATGATGTATTGAATCTCAATTTTCCATTTGATTCTTCTCTTTCCTTCATCTTCAACCTAAAATTCACCTAAGGTTGCAATTATATTGCAGTGACCTGAGATTCAATAACCAAAACAACTAATTGCCATGAGATTCTTCATCCAGGAACCATAGATTAATTCTGGCTAAGACATGAGGAAAGAAGTAAAAACAAGTAAAGAGACTTGGCATTTGGAAAAGTAATAGAGATATTCCCCTTTGTACCAATTATGCTCAAAAACTTCTAACAAGCTCAAAGAAAAGCAAGCACATTTTCTTCTGATATACACTTACTGAAATAACTTGTAGCTTAATTAATTTCTAATACAACAGAAATTTTCAATAATGGAGAATGTTCAAATAATCATACACTATATCATGGCTTAATATTTCAGCTATTTGGATGAATATTAATTACCACTTCATATTTAAATGATGCATATTAAATTTTATGAGAATAATAGAGAATTTTTTAAGAAAAATGTGACAGTTAATTTCAGTTTGTGACTACTATTTTGAAATATGAATAGAAGACTGAAAAAGCACACTTTGGATTTGTCAGTTAGGGGCTTCCTGGAGATGGCTGACAGGACACGAACTATGCATAATATATATGCCCTAAATGTATGGATTTTATGGAATAAAAATAGAGAAAGAAGAAATCAGTTAGCATGTTGAACTATTATTTTCTTTGATCTAGTGTGCTTGTTGTTTTTATCCTTGCCAGTAGAAGTAGATACCTGGATCTTTCTGCTTTACTTTTCCTACCTGAACTCACACCTATGACTCACTGAGTATAACCTAGGCAATTGGGATCATGCTGGGACAGCATCATTGCTAGAGTATCAAACTACTGATAATATAATTGACTCAATGCCTTTAATTCTATATCATACGTGCTATTTTCTAGGTACACTTGAGTGTTTCAAACGAAGTAATGTTTTTCTTTTATCAAATGCAATGTATATTAATAACAAAAATTATTATTTTGAAAATTTTATACCATCAAATATCCTATATATTCACAGACGTATAATACCGAAACAACTTTTAAAATTCTATGTGTTTTTCATCTTATTCTTATATTAGAGTTAGAGGATTGCCTAGACTCAACTGCATATTCTCATGGCATATTTTCTTCTTTAGAAATTGATAAGAGTCTTATGCAGTAAAAATCAAAGGTTTGGTGACAGTTTACTGCATATGTATTTCACATATTGCCTGACTCAGTATACCTAATATTCTTACATGAAAGCTGGAGATTCTAAGAGCTTGGTCTCTAGAAAAAGCAGTAGAAATGACATGGTTTGTGTACTATAAGCTCAGAAGTCATTCAAGTTCCTTCTTTCCATTAAAGTGAAGTCAGAAAGATCCACATGAGTTCCCAGGAATAGGACATTGACTGAAACTCTTGATAGGAAACAATTAAATTATTTGCACATATGTTTCATAAACATGGTAGAAGGAATGGATAGTTGACTCGGTATTAAAGAACACTATTTGTTCTATCAGAGGACATAGGTTTGATTCACAGAACTCACATGGCTGCTCCTCACTATTTGTAACTCAAGTTACAGGGATATTATAGCCTCTTGTGACATCCACAAGCCCATTCACAAGTTATAACAGGCATAAATACAGGCAAAACACCTATATGCATTATCTTTTTGAGTATTGGAGGCATGTTTTTATTTAAACTATAAATTCATGCAATTTATAATTTATAATGATAATAACAAACTCCTAAATACTATAACATTTTTATGAATTGTATCAAAAGGCTTTTGGCTTTTTCAAGTCTGTGCTATATTTAATCATTTGTTTTAAAGGATTTTTCAACAAGTTTAAATGCCTATGATAATAAAATTGTTTCAAGAATACCCACTTAATTTTGATGTATAATTATGGATCTTGTGTTCACAAAATTACAAAGCATTCATGTACCTTTACAATAAGATGATATGCATAATCCTTTTCTGTCATTCTCACTGGTTGTATTACTCTCTCAATACACACTAAAATGCACAGTGATTTTGCACAAACTGAGATATTTTTTGAAAAGTGATATTATGATATAATTTCCCATGGCATACTATTTCAGATTCTTTTACATTTCACCTGTTAGAAAATAATAATTCTAAAGTCATTATCTATTTCCAGAACAATAGTTTAGAAGAACAGGTGCTTGTCATCTCGGTCTATCTGGAGTTCATTTCAGTAAACTCAGATTGGCTGCATCTTTTAAAAAGACAGCACTATTAGTTGTCTCATTTGTTATAACCATTCTTTGTAGTTCTCACATCTGTCAAAGTCCATACAAATAGCCCCCTTGAGGAACCAGATGTTACAAGTTAAAACTTAGATGTTTGCTTTGCCTCATAGACAAAAATCTGGACAGTAAACATCCTGGTCTGTTAAGCATCATTATCAAATGCAAATCATTGATGAATTGTTTGTCACTCCTACTGAGAGATTCTTAGCTCAGTAATTAGTTCTGAGGGGGAAAAAGTATTACTAGAGACTGAAACTTTAAATAGCTATGTAGATAGTACATATATAGATAGAAAATGGGCAGAAAATTATGTATAGTTATCAACCTAATATTTGGAAAACTATGATCCTATGGTTATATTATGGTTATAAAATAAACAGTAACTTGAGGTAATATCAAAATAAATCTACTTAGCTTAAGTTATTGCACCATCTATAACACTGAATTTAGAAGCATAGGTATGTAAAAGCAAAGTGTGAGATTACAAATACATGTCATGGAATTTTAAAACAATTTTTGTTCTTTCCTTTTCTTTCATCTTTCAGCCCTTTTTCTTCTCTTCCACCCCTTTCATTCTTTCTTTTGAGATAAGGTTTTACACAATAGCTTACCCTGTTCTAGAACTTGAATAATCCTCTGCCTCAAACTTAAAAAGGATGAAATTACAGATGAGAATCACCACACCTAGAGTCTTAATTAGGATTTCATTTGCTGGGACAAAACATGATGACCAAAAGTGCCATGGACAGGGATAAAGTTTATTTAAACTTGCATTTTCCAATCAAATTCCCTCATGAAGGGATTCTAGGGGGAACTCAGGACAGGAAACTGGAGATGGAAATGTGGCAGAAGCCATGAAAGAGTACTGCTTATTGGCATACTTCCTATGGTTTCTCAGCTTGTTTTCTTATTGCATCCAGGAACACATGCCCATGGTGGCACCACACAAAATGGACTCATTCACATCAAACAATAATAAGGAAAATGCACAAGAATCATATGGAGTTATTTTTTTTCCATTTTAATTAAGTTTCCCCCTCTCAAATCACTCTAAAGTAGACATAAAACTGCCCAGTACATTTGACCTGTTGCTAACATGACACATAAAAACATCACTATTAGAGGAGATCCTTTCCTTATTTATTTTTCCTAAATATAGTAGTCTAGTATTCAAATCACAATATAAAACACGAATAATGCTCAAGGCCCCACAGTCTCTAGCAATTCAAATATTTTAAATTTTAGTCACTATAAAACACCAAAATTTCCTTAAAACACCAAAGTCTCAGAGTTCTGGAGAACAGTGCCAATGGATACATCTACAAAGCAATGCCATACCTCAGGCTCAAAAAACTTTCTACACACTCATTTCAGAAGAGTATGTAGGAGGAGTGAAAGAGACAGATGATCAGACAGTTTGCTACAGTTGTGTCTCCAAGTAATGTTGGAAGCTACCCTTCAAAAGTCTCACCAATATGACTGCCTAAGCATGAAATGAAAAAGGGCAACACCAATATATGCCACACTTGGTGATTAAAAGACCATGAGGCCTCAAACCTTGACAAATAACTGTAGACAATTGAAGAAAGTAGGGAGAGGGAAAGGTATTCTTTCCAAAAAGCACATCAACTTGTCATACAGTACCAAATAGTTGGCCTTGAAAATATGCATATGTTACATTATTATACAGACTGAGAAGATTTTATATTTCATATGTACATGTGATAACAATTAATAGAAAAGGCCGTGAATTTGAATGAGGGTATGGAGAGGTATGTGGGAGGATTTGTAGGGAGGAAAGGTAAAAGAGAAACATTATGCATTTATTATAATCCCAGCAAAATAAATAGAAATATTGACTTGCAAAAGAAAAAAAACAAACAAATTCAAAATTCTCTCTATAACTCCAAATTCTCTTTATATAGAGACGACTGCCAGCAATGGATGGAACCAGATGCAGAAATTCCCAACCAAGCACCAGGCTGAACTCTGGAATCCAATCAAAAAGAGAGAGGAGGGAATATATGAGTAAGGGAGGTGCAGATCATGATGAAGAAATCTAGAGACAGTGGAATAAAGATAGGTCAAGCTAACCCCATCCACACCTGCTGCTGTCCTTGTTTGTTATTCAGTGGTACTAGCAGCTCCAAAATTCTGGTATTTCTACCACAGGCCTGCACATCAACAATACCCTCCCCTTAGCTTATTTTTTAGTACTCAAACCAAGCATCAATTTCTCTCTATCGCATTATAACTTATGAGAATTTAGCTGAAATCAAGACCATGTCTTCACTAATGGCTTCTTCTGTCTTCTCTTTAGAGATTCCAACCTGGGCACCTCAGTGGCAAACCTCAGTTACTCTCCATAACTTCTTCATGTCTTCAAAATAAATATTACCTTGGTATATTTTGCATTATCTACTTCACCTGCAGGGACAGCTTTGCCCCCCTTGTAACACCAGTTCTCTCTGCTGACACTAAAGAAACCCTTCTAGAAGATTTGATTTCAGTAATGCTGTTCTCTTCTTATTTACAGCTGAATTTTCAGCCCCAGATAACTAGTATTAGTTGTCCCAGCAAATTAATTAGTATTTAATTGATGCTCAACAA
Source organism: Ellobius talpinus (assembly GCA_001685095.1). Lineage (NCBI taxonomy): Eukaryota > Metazoa > Chordata > Mammalia > Rodentia > Cricetidae > Ellobius > Ellobius talpinus. Next base: position 7,151 of record LOJH01060191.1, read on the forward strand.
TTTCCCTTAAAAATTTACAAACCAGGCCTTCATTTTATGAATTTATCTTAACACTCTTCTTTCTCAGGCTTCCACAGAACACCTCAATGAGCTCTGAGTACTAAATATCTCTTCCAGCCCAAGTTGAAATGCCACCACAATTTCCCCAAAAAACACATGATTAGTTCTGTCATAGAAATGCACGACTTTTGGGACCAAATTCTGACTTGGCTAGAATTAAATTGTGATTAAGCACCATAAGTAAAGATGTGTAGGGAGGAATGGATTTTTTCATCTCACATAATGTCATAAAAACCATCATGATGGAAAATCAGGGCAGGAACTCAAACGAGGAACCTGGAGGTAAAATCTGAAGTAAAAGGCATTGAGGGACATTGCTTACTAGCTTGATAGCTATGACATACTCAACCTGCTTTGTTATTGCATCCAAGACTGCTATTCCAACAGTGGTACCTTCCACATTGGCTGGATCTTAACATATCAGTAGCTAATTAAGAAAATGTACTACACACTTTCCCAATATTAGGTTGACATTGCCTTCTCTGAGAGTCCTTTTTCCAAACAACTCTAGAGTTTGACAAGTTAATATAAATACCTACCACATGGCTAAAGATAGATTTTTTTATTATTGTTTGATTTATCTTGTCTATTTATGATGAGCAAGCATAGTTATATTATTTTAAATAAGTAATAAGCAAATTAATTTAAAAGATAATTTTCATACTGTAGAATTTCTATTGTTATGCTTATATAAGAAATAGATACCAGTTTGCATAAGGAACTTGATTGTTTGTTTCCTGGCTGCCAAGACTCCCTAAATAACCACACAGAAACTAATTTTTTTAATCACCTCTAGGCCAATCACTTAAGTGTATTTCTAGCTAGTACTTACATCTAATATTAACCCATTTCCAGTATTTGATATTTTTTTACCACAAGGTTCATGGCTTACCAGCAAGGTTCTGGCATGTCTGTCTCTGGTGGTGGTTCTATGGCTTCTCCTTGACTTCACTTCCTTTCTTCCAGCATTCAGTTTAGTTTTTCCCTAACTAAGTTCTACATTGCTATAGACCAAGCCAGTTTCTTTATTCATTAACTAATAAAAGCAACATATAGACAGAAGGACCTTCCACACCATTTCCACTTTTCTGTTTAAACAAAAAGAAAAACTTTAACTGTAACAGTAAAATTACATATAAGAAAAAAGGTTTCAAGCAAGAATTAAAGTTACAATATTTATATCTACTTTATCTTTTATCATAACTAAGGACTATCATATACTTTCATCAAAACTATAACTATCAATTTTTTCAACTCCATCAAACACTCCAGAAGGATATAATATTACCTAGGTAAACAATAAGTTCATTGTAAGGAACTTCCAAAACTCTAGATTTGACATAGACGTCTCATTGCCTGGACAGTCACACAAAGTTTTCTGTAACATTGGAGCATCCAAATTCAACCTACAGGCCCATAGTATCCAGCAGACTCTTCTATGAATCAGGAAATTTGAAGATATCTTCTGCCTTGTAAGGGTAATTTGTTAGTCACTTTCTTCTTGGTCCTGCAGAATGTCTGGCAGACTCTTTCATGAAGCAGGAATCCTGAAGGATGACTCACCTTCTTTAGGCAACTTCAGCAGTCATTTCTCTGTGGGTTCTGCATGTTCAGTTCACACAGAAAATTAATAAATAAACAAAATACAATTTTGAGTTTGATTTAATGACATACATTTTTATTAGATCGTTAAGAGGTGTTTTACTGAATGCTTACCTTCCTGTTTCTTTTTTCAATATAGACTCTTGTCTCTTTGTGTACACAAATGCTGTCTGTCCCAAAGAACATTTAAAATTTTGTCATGCTAGTGCTGGACACTAGAAAAATTTATAGGTAGACTGGACGTTTTTACTGAAATAAAAATATATTAAAACCACTAAAATAAATAAGAATAAACATTATTTTTAAACTACGAGTTATTATCTTTGCTTATATATGTGTCATATATAGGCAATATGACATCCTATTAGTATTAATAATAAAATAATGAAATAAAAGTCAATGTGTGGAGCCAATGATGTTTGATAAAGCCTTATGAATAACTAATTTGTAAGTCAATCAAAATAATTAGAGACAGCTTATTGCTATGTACAATCAGCCAAAAAAAATGACATTTGATCCACCTTTGAGACCGAATCTATGCAACTACTAAAGGTTTGATCTAGTTAATAGTAGCATGTAGTAATTCAGTCTTTTAGAGAATTCGTCAAGTCAAATCAGAATATTGTTTGTTTCTCCCTTAATAGTCATGTCACTACTGTACAAATGGACATATCTCTCCAGGTCAGATTTTATTGAAGCTGATTTGGTTCACAAATATAAAAACTACTTGTTCTGTTCCCAGAGATAACACACAACAATTATAAACACTATGCATGCTAGGCATATAGGTTTTGTCAATAGCCTGTAAAGTTTGGAGGAAATCTATGTATTGTAATTTAAAATATCAAACCAGTATTTGGTGCTACATTTTTTCTTGACAGTCAATGTTATCTGGGAAAGATAATCTATTGATCTGTACCCATTTTAGGATACTTCAACTATTTTTTGTATATGTATATGTAAATATTTTAAGATGCTTCTCATGTCCTAGGTTTCAATATTGCTTGATCCTCTAAAAGTTATGTTTTATGCAGATTGAAAGATAAAGATCTAGGCTTACTTTTTTGCACCATAAAATCCAGGTTTCCCATCACCATTTGTTGAAGATGCTGCCTCTTCTCCAAAGTGATTTGTTTTGTTTTGTTTTATTGTCAGTTTGCTTCTTTGTCAAAATAAGGCAGGACTGTGAGTCTGTCTCTGACTGCTCAATTCTATTCTATTGGCCAGTATGTCTATATTAGTCAGCACTATAATATGAAATGATTAAATGCTCAAAATCCTAAATTTTATAAATGAATAATAAAATATAACATTTTCCCATAAAATTCCATGTGAATTCAAAACACTAAATTGAGATTCTTGTAGATGAAATGTTACATATACATCCAATAGCCAATGAAAATTTAAGTAGTTAAGTTACTTCATTATAGCTTGCACATCTTTTATCTCTTAACTAACCTTTTCTCTATCATTAATGTTATCTGTTTCAGATTTATATAACTATTGATGCACTTAGCATATACCAAATGTTCTCTGACAAATTATTTACAAATGTCAGTGTTGTGTTTAGAGTAGATAATGTTACAGTTTAAATATCATGCAGGTTTTCTTTCTTTTCCATGTGTTTCATCACCACATTTTTCTTTTTGGCATTTAATTTTTTTAAAGCTAAGAGAGAAAACAAAGCCGAGATAAAATATTAGGTGTCATCTGTCTGTGTACATAGTCCATACATCACCATTTAGATTCTAAATAGTTTAGCTTACTAAGTATTCTTCTGTTTCAAATTTATGCTATTTATATTTTTAAATAAAAACAAAATTGATCTTGTACAGTTAAACAGAAAAGAAACTTGAATCTAGAATTAAGTGAGGATTATTATTTAACTTTTACTTAAATCATCACAATATTATAAATAAAAGTTTTTTTGTTGTGTAAGGTTGGAAGAACTTTTTTTTAAACTGGTGTCAATTTATTTTTAAGGGATAGAAATTCCATCATGACCTGCACATATTAGAGAGAAAAAATTGCACAACTGTCTCATCACACTCATCAAGGATTTCTTTCTTTAAAATCACAGTTTGTCATTATCACAATTTTCAAGTATAATTAAATTGGTATACATTTTGTAACATCATACAGCCCAGAGTTCAAACTAATTATATTCAAATAAGTACACTAGTGTCTAAACCTGCTATCATTTTTGTTTTTGTTTTAATGTTGTTTCATGTCTAATTTGCTTTGTACTTAATTTTGTCTAATCTCATCAATTGCATTCATTTAAAATGTCTTCTCTTCCCTGCTCCCATAACCATCCTTCCTCTATTCCAAACATCCCAACCCCCCAA
>LOJH01060196.1:0-11159 GCA_001685095.1 Ellobius talpinus
AGAAGAAGAAGAAGAAGAAGAAGAAGAAGAAGAAGAAGAAGAAGAAGAAGTCAACTCAAATACACAAAAACAACAAAATCATAGACAAAAACTTTTCCAGCCTAAAGAAGGATATGCATATGGAGATACAAGAAGCTTACAGAATCCAAATAGACTAAAAAAAAGTCCCCCTTGCCACATAATAATCAAAACACTAAACATAAAGAATAAAGAAAGAATATTAAGAGCTGAAAAGCTAAAAGGCCAGCTAACATATAAAGGCAGACCTATTAGAATTACACTTCACTTCTCAATGAAAACAATGAAAGCAAGAAAGTCCTGGTCAAGTGTTATGCAGACATTAAGAGACCATGGATACTATCCCAGACTACTATGCCCAGCAAAACTTTCAATCACCATAATGGACAAAGCAAGATATTCCATGACAGAAACAGATAAAATCAATAAAAGGGAAAAAATGTAACAAAAAGAATCTCAAATTCAGTTATGAAGTTGCTGCAATTAGGGTAAGTATAGTGCAGAAATCAGCTGCACTGAAGTTAGACAGAAGAGCCACCTGCCTGCATACCTAGGCCCTTCCTTACGGTGGGCATGCCATGTCACTCCTCTCACAAGGATGCCACTCTAACGCCCCAGCTATTCACCACCATCTCACTGGTATCAAGCTTCCAACAGTGCCTCTCAGGGGGCCAGGCTGTCTACATAGCACAACAATCCATCAGTGACTCACCAAAACCCAAACACACACGATATGGCTAATTAATGAATTCAATAAAGTTTCAGGACTTAAAATCATCCCATAAAATTCAGTTGTGTTTCTACACACTAAAAATAAATTGTCTGAAAAAAATCAAGGAAATAGTTCTATTGCCAACAACATAAAAAGAGCAAGTTGAAATGCTCACAAATAAGAGAATCAAGAAGGTAAAAGGCTGTATACGACTAACATAAAACATTATATGTTCTTGAAGTATTACTGAACACGGTGCCTTTCATGGAATGGTTGATATACCCAGTGTCACTCTATTGGAGAAAACTCATTTTCCCACAACTAGCTGGTATAAGTGACTTGTTTGTTTTTTTTTTGAGAAAGAACTTAAAGTTTCATGGGAAGGGAGGGGGACTTGAGAGAGGGAAGAATAAGATCAAAATATATTTAAATTTAAGAATAGTTTTAAGTAATAAAACATAATAGTAAAAAGCACAAACATATTTTAATGATGGAAAGATGTTAAGCAGTGAAAATGTACCCCATGTTTTATGAAATTTCTTCAAAAATAAGGGGAAAAATCCTAAAACTTCCATGAAGTCACAAAACTTCATAAATAACTCAAATAATCTTGAAAAAACAACAGAGGTGAATGTCTCCTACTCTGTGACTTGAAAACTTAGCACAAAGCAGCAGCCATCAGCACACTGTGGTACTGTTATAAAGTCAGACTGTAGACCAATAAAGCAGAGTACAAAATTGAATCAAGGTTGATATAAGAAATCGCCTCTATAGAGTGTGACAGGAATCCAAACTAGCACAAAATTGACCTCTTTATCAAATGGTGTTGATTAAGCAAATATTCAAGTGCAAAGAGTGAACTATTTAGTTATCTTAACACTCATATCAAAGAGAGAAAAACGTATCACCTAGTGTATCCCATTCCCTAGAAAACACTATTCTAGAATTTCACAATAGTACGTTCCAGATTTCACAGTTCCTGACTGAATACGCTCAGTGGCATTCCACTGCCAGCTCACTGAGCTTCATGCTGGTACTACTTGTTTGCTTTCTCCAGTGAGTGTCTACTGCCTTACTGTTGACTCCAGCCTAGCAGTAGGGCATAGAGTACAGGAGCTGGGGCTGCCCACAGCCAGTGGAAACACAACACCACCTTCTTCCTTGTACCACTTAGATACTCTTTCAGAGTACTTGCTGAGCTGCTGAGGTCTTTTGGCCATTCCCCCACAATTACAATAGATGTTTTCATCCTGGAATCAAGAAGGTATAATCACGTTGAAGATAGGTACCAACCTTTGGGAATCATATAAGTAAATCAGTTTGGAGTTTAAGTTCACAAGATCAGCCGTGTCCCAGACTTAAGCCTTCCTTATCCTTCCCAAGAGTCAGGGAAGGCATGGGGCTGGGCCAGAAGACCTTCTCCAGGGATCAGCCAGGTCATCGGGATCTATGCAAACAATCAATTCCCATCATTTTAAGGAGATGTTAATCTTATCTCTCTCAAAATTTTTGAGTTTTCTTTAAAATCCAGGGTCTGATGTCCTTCTGACTTGAAGGCATCCTCAGTCCCTTCAGTAACACAAGAAGTGATTCCTGTTCAGATTGACAGGTGGTGTCACTGACGTTCCTATAAAATATTTTGTATTTTAATTGATTTGAATCAATATGTTAGAATCTAATTTTTATTAAATATTAAAAAGTAAAGCCAACCCAAAGTGAGTTATATAATTCCTTAAAATATAAGAAATTCTAATGTGTCAGTGTTCTGTTGGAGTGATGAGACACCATATCTTGTAAAATTAAGCATTTACAGTTTCACAGGTTTAGTCCACTGTTACCATGGTGAGAAGTCTGGCAGCAAGCAGGCAGTCATGGTGCTGGAAAAGCACCTGAGAGTTCTGCATCATGATCCCCAGGCAGCACGAAAAGAGAAGTCTCTGGGCCTGACTTGGACTTTTGAAATCCTGAAGTCCACCCTCCCAGTGACACACTTCCTCTAATAAGCCACACCTCCTAATCCCTCTTAGTTAGTGCCTCTCCCTAGTGACCAAACATTTAAATGTATTAGCCTGTGGGAGCCATGCTCATTTGAACCACCACACCTAGACCCTTGAGAGGTGGCTGAGCAGTTAAGAATCCTTGCTCTTGAGGATGAGAGTTGAGATCTCAGCACTCATGGTAACTAACCAAGTATCCTGGAAATGCGAGTAACTACTGCTCCAGAGGATCTAATACTGCCTTCTTGCCTTTTGGAATGCAAAGGTATAGACACAAAATTTCACATATACTTACCATACACACACACGCACAAACACACACACTGATAATAATGAAATAGATCTTGACAGCAATTTCTTGGATGTGATGCCCAAAGTAAAGAAGGAAGGGGACAACACTCAACTAAGATTCCTTGCTGTTATAAAACAAACAAATAAAAATCACTACACAGGCAGGAAGAAGTATATGTCTAATAAAGGGACAAATATATATATATGTATGTAAGTATGTATATATATATATATATATATATCTTATCACAACAGCACAAAATATGTAATATGATTAAAAACTAGGTGTCACAATCACGTAGACATTCCTTCAGACAAGACAAACTGATGGACAGTAAGCATGTAAAAAGGCAGCTTAACTGCTGAGCCCATTCTCCAGACCCCGGATCGAGTGTTGACTCAGTTAGGTTGATTTTGTACATAAAATAATAACAAAAACTTCGAGATTTTAGTAGTGCTAGAATAATGTATTTGGGTAAGAAGAGAAAATTTTAAGAAAGAAAAGAATGGCAAGATAAAAAATATAAATTTTAAAAGCTACTTAATACCACTAGTCAGAATAAAAACCAACCAACCATGCAACAGTGTTATGTCATCACATACTTCCAACAGTGGCCAATACTAAATGGCACAAACTAGGAGCAGCAATCTTTGGGAAAGGTTTGGGTAAAAATTAGGGGAGCTTTGTATCTCTCAGGTTGACCTTGGAATTGGCTGGGAAACATAATCCAGAGTCTTCCAAAATGTGAACCTCACAAACCTATTTTTCAGTGTTTCTCCCCACCTCACAGCAAACAAACAAAGCAGTGAAAGTCTCAGTGGAATATTGGTAATAGCATTGCTTTTGCAGAATGAGCCACAATATCTAAAATATGGAAGCAACATGAATGTCATTGTGAGGACTGTTTGTTTCTCTGTCTCTCTGTGTGTTTCTGTTTCTGTGTCCCTGTCTCTGTCTCTCTCAGTATGTCTTCCTTTTATTCTCTCTAAGTTAAGTTACAAAGTGAAAGGAATTTCTGCAATGTCAGATGCAGAGAGGATTTGTTAGCAAGAAGCCACCCTGGAAGAGTGAACTCAACACCTCTCCCCATTTACACTAATCTAAAATGCTTTTCCACTTAATCAAATGGTTTGGGGGAAGATGCAGGATATCATAGACAACACAGTGATATAGTTAAGACTCTTCAACTTCTTGCTATTTTAATGAAAAATAGGCTGACCTCGGTAGTAGTGTATACAGAAGAAATAGCTGCCTTAGATTCCGTCAAAGAGAATAATGCAATAAAAATCACAGTTACTTTCAAAATTTATGTTTCTTCAGATAAACACTACAAAATCTAAAAATATGTTTTTTATCATTAAAAATGCTTTCACTTAAGAATATACAAGTGTTTCTAGCCAAGATAGTCCCTCATTAAGGCACCAATTACTACAGTTTTAAACTGCGGTGGCTTTTTATTTTTTAACACTTTCTATGAAAGCTGAAGCACTTATTTGAGTCTTTTATTTAACGCTATTGCTTTTTTATACGCCAAAGAAATTTAAAGTGCAATCAAGTTCCTTATTCAATTCACGCTATTGTAGGGACCACAGAAGCTCAATTAAAACCCTAGCTTTCCATTAATCAGCTGTCTGGTAATTACCACACCTTGTCTATTGTATCCTGCTCGCTCCCATAACTTTCTCTCAATAGACTCAAGCACGTGGAAGTGGCCCTCCTGACAGAAAGAGCCTTGATGTGCTTTGTTGAAAGCACTGTGTTGAAGTGTGGCTGTTCTAAGACTAATGCTTTGAAGGAATGACCTGGCTAATTAATGATGAATTCCAGGAGAAATCCTGTTCCTGGTGAAGTGCTCATGACATCCACATTAATGCTAAATGAGCCCATCAGAATTAATGTCCTTACAATAAATACCAAAGGAGCTGAGATGATGAGGTCATTATTGTAGAGTGTTATTCACAAAGACAAAGGGACTGAGGCTTAAAAGACAATCACAATGATTTGTTTCTGAGTTTGGACCTGATGGAACTCCTATTTATTAAATATAATGAAGCATGATAAATATGCAGAACATTTTATGCATAACTCAGTTCAGTTACAAATGTGGATGTGAGTGAAAATTGAAATGTCTAAATTCCATGAAAATGTTTAATAGCCTACTTCTACCCCTTATTTATTCATTATTTCTTTAGGTATATCTATGTATATGTTTACTTATTTATATGGTGCAGCATCTCACCAGGCTGAACCTGAAATTAGAGCGATCCTCTTGGCTCTGCCTCCCCAGTGCTGAGATTACCACTATGTCTAGCTGTGCCTTATATCTACTGTAGGAAATGTAAGAACATCGAGGAGATTCATGTGAACAATTAAAGCAATGTCTCCTGAGTACCTAATTCATGACTGAATTTAAAATATAAAGCCTCAGTGACTACAGAATGCTATGTTTCTTAGGCTGTTTCACCACTGTAATAATTTATGGTGTTTGCAAAATGAATGGCAGAGATGACAGAACGGCAAAGAGAAGCAGCTTTTCCTGCTTGATTCCACCCCGACCGGAAGCAGAGCCCCTTCACTGCTAGCCACTTTGATTTAGAGTTCTCAGTCAAGAACTTTTATTTTCTTTTCTAAAAGATTTAACTTAAAAAATATGCATTCATGTGTGTTTGTGTGTGTACTGGTTATGGTCATAACAGTGCCCAAGGAGGCCAGAATTAAGTGTCAGATCCCCTAGAGCTGGAGTTACAGGGAGTTATGAGCCACCTCACATGAGTTCAAGGAACTAAAGTCTTTTGCAAACACAAGAAGCTCGTTCAACTTAAGCACCATGTCTCTAAAGGATTTTTTAAAAGGGAAATGATTCTTGAAAATAAATTTGATTATCATGTTCTTAACCAAAGGATCTGAAACAAATTATTTAATATTTATGTCAAAGTCTTATATTGTTAATATGCAAAACAAATGAGAAACTCAAATATTTTCAGGCTTCAGAGAGTCCTTGATTTTTTATTTTAACACAAACCATGGTCTATGACCCAGAATGTGTCATAACATATTATCCAAGTGATCTTTGCTAAGCACAATATGATGAGATCACCATGTGGTCTCCAATACTTTAACCTTTAATAATTCCCACGTATGTAAGAAAAATTTAACCTCCTGATGGTGCTATGGTACATTATCGTGGGACACACTAAAAGTTACATTCCATACAATCCAATTCTAGCACTCAGAACGTTACATGTATAGCTTCTATACTAGGCTTCAAATTCTTAAGGTGGTGATTTCTATAAATGTTAAGGTTTTGGGGTTGGATATTCCTGATAGAATCATGTTTGAACATTCCATCACCAACTGGTGGTCCTGTTTGGCAGACTGTAGTGTTTTTAATTAAAATACTCATTATATATATAATTTATGTTATATGAATATATATATTTGATGATGGATATAAAAAGCCCATGCTAGGCCCTGTCTCTTCTCTGTCTTTGTCTTTGTATCTGTCTGTCTGTCTGTCTGTCTGTCGTCTGTCTGTCTCTGCCTCCTATTTGTAAAACAACATGCTACTGCTCCAGCACCATGCTGTCCCACCACCCTGCTCCCCACCATGATCACGACATCCTCAAAAGCTGCAAGCTAGCCTGAATTAGGGGTTTTCTTTTTTAAGCCGTCTAGGTCACGGCATCTCCCCACAGTAAGAGAACACTAAAGAGAAGTTGTGAAAGCTCTAGGAGCAGTTTCCTCCTGGAGGAAGTTGTTCCCTGGGCAGGTGGTAAGGAACATAGCTTGGCCCTAGCTCCAGCTGAACTCTATGATTTCCTTTCTTTCCAGTTCTCAGCAATTCATCTACCACTTCTGGTGCACAGCTGTGACTGTCCCAACACAGTGCCTATTCTGTTATGAAAAGTTTCCTTTGTCTTGTAAACCACAAGCCATGTAAATTCTCCCTGTCTTATCTAGTTTCTGCCAAGTAGTCTCTGACAGTAGTGAGAAAATCACCACGACAATAAATAAGCTGGGTCAGAACCACATGTACCACAGTTCTACAGCACAAACCTTCACAATCAAAAGAAGAATATTTATGATATAACTCTGCTTGTTAGAACAAGTATCTAGAATATAGCGAACATTTCATTAAGAATATGTGTTAACTGCATTAACAGAAACAACTTGTACAATAGGCCAGTGTATATTCACCCCGTCATATGTTAGCATTTTGTGATGGAGAGTTTCATATGATGACCTTTAGTTAAAATAGGTAGCAATGCTAAGTAACATTCTATAGTAAATACTAAATAGTCCACTCTCATACAATACTGTCTCATCAAGACCTTGCTAAGGTTTCAAAATTAGAGATTATTTTATAGCTTTGATTATTTCTGATAATTTGTCTTTTATTTTAAATTTTTTGATTATTTTGTCTATCAACTACAGCTTCCCTTTCCTCCCCCCACTTCCTTTGCCCACTTATCCACTCCTCAGTAAGAGTAAGGATTCCCAGGGGAGTTGACAAAGCCTAGCACACCAAGCTCCTCCTACCTGCATTAAGGCTGAGCAAAGCCTCCCAGCAGACGGAGTGGGTTCCAAAAAGCCAGCTCACGCTCCAGGGACAGATTCTTGTCCCACTGCTAGGGGACCCATAAACACACCAAGCTATACAACTGTCACCCACAAGCAGAGGGCCCAGGTCAGTCCCATGCAAGCTCCCTAGCTTTCAGTCTAGAGTTTGTGAGCTCCCACAACTCAGGTCAGATATCTCTGTGGGTTTCTCCATAATGATTTTGACACCCCCACCTCCTTTGTTCATACAATCCCTCTTACATCTTAATTTCCACTAGATTTCAGGAGGTTGGCCCAGTGCTTGGATGTGAATCTCTGCATTTGTTTCTATCAGTTACTGGGTGGAGGTTCTATGGTGACAATTAAGATAGTCACCAATCTGACTACAGCGGAAGGCCAGTTCAGACACCCTCTCCACTTTAGCTTGGAGTCTTAGCTGGGGTCATCCATGTGGGCTACTGGGAGTTTCCCTGTCACCAGGTTTCTGCCAGTTTTTATGATGGTTCAAATTTGTTTCAAATTTAAACCAATAATTTGATTTGTTTCTCATTAAAAATGGATTTTTAACTGTAAAACAGTTCTAAATTAAACTTAATTTCAAGAATTAAAGTGGGTTTGTATAGTACATTTACACTGATGAAACTTAACCAGAAGAATGCCTTGTCTCTGGTAAACAGCAATTTCTTCTACTGTTAAGAAACAAAGGGTTTTTTATAAGACTCTGTCTGTCAAAGCAGGACAAAGAAATGCTTTGCTCTTAAATTGAGGATACTTCTCAGTAAATTTTTCTTCTTGCTTATTTCAAATTTTAACATTATCTTGAGCACATTACCAATTATTAGCTACCATTTATCTAACTTGTAAACCTAGTACGCATATTCTTGAATTATCCATGATGTGATGAGTTAAGGAAAAACCTATTAAGATATTTTTATCATCATAGTAAATCCTATTGATTAAAAAATAGATAAAATCATTTACTTGTAAAAATAGCTTTCTCTAGTTTTTCCTTTTCACAATTTAAAAATTAGTTTGAGAATGTTATACAGGCACACTGTACTTACATAATTTTTACCAATATCCCCCTCCCCTCTTCCGTGCCCCATCCCTACTCCCTCTTTTCTTTTTGTTCATTTCCTCTCTCACACTTGCTCCTGCTCCCAGCTGGACAGCCACCACTCACTGCCTGAGCCTTTGCCTGAGCCTTGTTGTACTCCAAATACACTCCTGTAGTTGACTGACAGGTGGGGTTTCTGAAATGTTATGCTTTAACAGCTCTGTAGATCACAATATGTCATTACATTCCAAGACACCAGTCTTTGTTAGTGTTCCAAAGCAACCCCATGTGACTAATCTAGGTTCTTGTACTGCAAGGTCCAATGATGGTGTGTAAGCCAGTGTGCAAACCAGTGTGCACAGCCTATCCTTTCATTGTCCTTTCCTCTTTGAGTCAGCATAATCTGCCTCCCTTTCAGACATTTATTGCTAAGTACTTCAAACTGCAATTCTCCTTGTCTTCCTTTGCCTTGATGCTGTCAATGCATCTACTTAAGTGAACATAACAATAGATGAGAAAAATTATGCTTCTTTGGGCCAGATGTGGACATATTATCAAGTAGGATGAAAAACTTAGCTCTTAGAAAACTATCTTGTTGAAGAAAAAAATACAAGCGTTTAGAATCTTGAATACTGTAATAGCATATAAATTTCTATAAATATAATAATCAATTGAGACACTCATAGCAATCTAAAAGGCAGCCTATTAAAAACAAAGAAGCAAAAATCATGAAAATTTTTAACTCATAAGTTAATGATAGTGATAAAAGCAATAATATTATTACTAAAATAAAATAAAATAAAACATTATTGTGCCCAAAGAGTAGAGAAGAACATAGAGAAAAGACAAAAGAAAATAAATTGAAAGATAATATTTTAATTTCCAAAATATTAATTGTTAAGCAGTGATGTAAATTGTCCAGATAGTTCCTGGGTCAGTAAACACAAACTGGGTTCGACCACCTTGCATACTCCTAGGAAACCACTACTGTGTGCAGACAGCCAGTTTGGTCACTCATGCTCTAATTGTCAATGTGAGTTTACAGAGCATAGAGAAGACTCAGTGGGACAAAAGCCCATACTGGGCAGCAGCAAAGACCTGTTCCATGAATAAACTGATAACAGAAACTCCCTCACACAGTATTAGCTTTCTCTTGTATTCCTTTTTATCTCCTTCTATTTGAAACAGATCAACTATTCCTTTATATCTCCCTCTATTTGTAATGGATCAACTCATGGTTTCCCTAATGGCATTCATGTATTAAAACCTAGACTATAAGCCCTTGCGATTATGTTACTCTGCTCTGCAAAATAGAATTTGTTAGACTGATTGAGAATTTTGAAGTGGAGGGTTTATCCTATATAATTTGTTTGTGCCTAATGTAATAACAAGAGCTCTTAGGGGAGCAAGAGAGAAGAATCAGTTAATGGCAGATGACAGGATAGAAAGAAGAGATCAGAGCGATGAAGAATGTGGCGGTGAGCCCAGGAACACAAATAGCCTCTAGACACTGAAAAGGTAAATAAATGGGTTCTCCTGTGGGAGCCTGTAGAAGTAAATAACTCTGCTGACACTCTGGCTCTCAGCCAGCAACTCTACCTTTGCTTTTGACTTCTTGAAATACACAATGAGTGTTTGTTTTTGTTAGTCACTAAGCCCTTAGTGGAATTTTTTTACAACAGCAACAGAAAACTAATACACTACTTATCAAATGTTGATCCTCCTTTGCTATGGACAATAAAGGTTCAAAGATAAATAGGATCCAGCATCTTCTTGCCATGCTGGTACAACTTGGCATTTCCTTTTCAACTACAACATCTTGGAGAATTGTATACCAAATTTGTTTGAAAATTAAATCAACAAAACATTCTCCATCAATATATCAAAAGGCATATAAATAAATGATTGAGTGCATGAAAGATTTAGTAAATTAATTGTTATCTGTGATTTTGGAAGAGAAAAGTCTACTTATGAGTAGTTCTTAAATCATTATAAATTACTTGGATATTATGGTAAACAGAAGGTTTTCTTCCACCTGGCCCTTCAGCCATTCAGTCCTAAAGAAACACGCAGAGGCCTACATTAACTAAAAACTGGTAGGCCTTTTAGCTTAGGCTCATTATTAACTAGTTCTCACGACTTAAATTAACCTATATTTCTCATTCATGTCTAGCCACGTGTCTTAGTACCTTTTACCAGAGAGGCACTCTCATCTTGCTTCCTCTACATCTGGCTGGTGACTGTGTCTCTGCCTTTCCTCTTCCCAGAATTCTCTTAGTCTAGTTTCCCCTCCTATACTTCCAGCCTAGCTATTGGCCAATCAGTGTTTTATTAAACCAATGCAAGTGACAAATCTTTAGAGTGTACAAGAAGCATTATCCTAAAGCAGTTCCCCCATTTTTTCTTTTCAAAACCTGAATCTAATCTTCTTTGTTTAGCTTTTTGTTTGTTTGTTTGTTTTTGTTTTGTTTTTCAGGACAGGGTTTCTCTGTAGCTTTTGGAGCCTGTCCTGGAACTAGCTCT
>LOJH01060202.1:0-11158 GCA_001685095.1 Ellobius talpinus
TATTAACCAATGAAAGTAACACATAGACAGATGACCCTCCTCCATCAGGTCTTCTGTATAGATATCATGTCTGTGTCTTACAAATTGATTTTAAGATCTTTGATGTTTTCCCTATGAACAGAGTATTTTGGTGGTTTTGTTATTTTTAAACAGTATTTAAAATACTGTATTTGTGTGTATGGGTGTTTCATTTACATGTATGTCTGTGCATCCCATTTACACGGTGCCTATGGAGTCCAGAGGAGGGCATCAGATCCTCTGGGGCTGGAGTTACCGATGGCTGTGAGCTACCATGCAGGTGCCTGAAATCAAACACAGATCCTCTGCAAGGGCAGTCAGCATTCAACCACTGAACCATCACTCCAGCCCTTTGGTGGTTTTAAAATTTACTTTTATGTGTGTGTGTGTATGTATGTATGTGCAAGCATGAGTGCCATGGCATGTGAGTCGAGGTCATCAGACCTCTTTGAGGAGTCAGTTCTCACCTTCCACACTGTTTCTGCTACTGTGCTGTGTGCTCCAGGACAGCTGACCCAGAGTTTCTGGATAGTTCTTTTGTCTCTGGCTCCCATTGCAGAGTAAGAATGCTGGGATTACAGATGTGCATGCCTTTATATCAAACTCAGGTCTTTAGATCCACCCAATTAGTGTTAGCCCAGGGTAGCCTAGAACTAGCTCAGGTCATCAGACTTGCATGGCGAGCACTTTTACCCACTGAGCCATCTCATTGGCCTTATTTACTTATTTTTGAGAGAAGCTCTAGCAAATAACCCATGCTTGTCTTAAATTCAGATCTACTCCTATCTCAAGCCCCTTCCTTCAGAGTAAGATTATAGGGGTGTACCACCATGCCAGGCTAGCCAACATTTTAGGGACAGCAGTTGGATTTGTTTGTTTGTTTGTTTATTTCCTTATTTCTTTATTTATCTATCTATTTATTTTTGGTTTTTCAAGACAGCATTTCTCTGTAACCCTGGCTGTCCTGGAACTCTCTTTGTAGAACAGGCTGGCCTCAAACTCAGGCCTGCCTGGGCCTCCCAGCTGCTGGAATTAAAGGCATGTGCCCCCATGCTGGAATAGCAATTTGATTTTTGAGACACAGTCTCATGTACCCCATGCAGCCTCAAATTTCCTATGTTGCTGAGGTTGATCTTGAACTCTTGACCCTCCTGTCTGCATCCCCATGGATTACAGGAGGACATCAACACACCCAGCTCCTCACTCACATTTTCAAAGGACTACTTCAGATGGTATTATCTCAATGAATTTGAGAAAATGTAGTAAATGTGCTCGTGTTCACAGATGGACTTCAGGAGAGTCGCTAACATTTCTGTTGTATATAAACTTAGAATTGGGGTACATGGATCATTTTATTTGTTACTGGTTCAGAGACAAAGTCTTCATAATTTTCTCAGCCTGTCGTCCTACTCAGTCCTGCCCTAGATTTCAGAGTAACTGGGAAGACAGATGGACACCCACCATGCCTGTCATATATATGTCTTTAAAGGGAGATCTGACTTTTTTCAGACTTTTTTCATTAGCATTTAGGGTCTGAGTGATTTATCTTACAGTTATATATTTATACTTTTTCCAAAACTGAGGAGCAAATGTGTTTAGTGGTAATTTATATGTATAAGTGAAACAAACTTTGGTTTGTGTTAGTCAAAGCTGTAAATTTTAAATGATGGGGAAATAATGCCCAGAGGTGGTGGTGTACACCTTTAATCCCAGCACTCAGGAAGCAGAGGCAGGTGGATCTCTGAATTTGAGGCCAGCCTGGTCTACAGAGTAAGTTCCAGAACAGCTTAGGCTACACAGAGAAACCCTGTCTTGGGGAAAGGAACAACAACAACAGAACAATGATCCAGGAGCTGGGAAGACACCTTCATCCGCAAAATGCCTGCTGTGCAAGCATGAAGGCCTGGGTTCAGATTCCCAGCACTGAAGTAAAAGCAGGGAGCATGAACATCTGTACCCTCAGACGGAGACAGGAAGATTCCTGGGGCTGCTAGTCAGCAAGTCTCAGTGAGTTCCATGTGCAGTGAAAACCTGTCTCAAAATATAATGTAGGAAGTGACTGAGGAAGACACCAGACATGGATCTCTGTCCTCCACATGAATGTGTACACATATACTTACAAGTAAACATGTACACACACACACAGATGACCCAAGTTGGGTGTTTGGTACATTTCTATGATCTCAATACTTGGGGATAGAAACAGAACAATCAGGAGGATAAGACTAGCTTGGGCTATGTGGCTTAGTTGGAGACCAACCTGAAGGTATATGAAACCCCATTTTTTATTTGGTTATTATTTTGAGTCAGGGTTTCTCTGTGTAGCCCCAGCTATCCTAGAGCTCGCTCTATAGACCACATTGACCTTAAACTCAGATCTTCATGCCTCTGCCTCTCAAGTGTTGATAGTAAAGGTGTGCACCAGCCACCCTGACCCCTCAAATCCAGTATTTATCACCATCAAGTTATGGTTGTTAGCCTTAAAATATCATGAAAGATGTTTATTCCCCCTCCTACACACACACCCTTTGAAACAAGGTTTCTCTGTGTAGCCTTGGCTGTCCTAGAACTCTGTAGACCAGACTGGCCTTGAACTCAGAGATCTGTCTGCTTCTGCCTCCTGAATGTTGGAATTAAAGGCATGCTCCTTTTCTTAACAGATGCTCCACATCAAGAAGCAGAGTGTCCTGAGTGTGGCTGCAGAAGGAGCTAATGTGTGTCGCCATGGGAAACTCTGTTGGCTTCAGGTGAAAGATCCTTTCTTTCTTTCTTTCTTTCTTTTTAAATATTTTTATGGTTTATTTAACTTTATTTTATGTGCATTGGTGTGAAGGTATCAGATCCCCTGGAACTAGATCTTCAGACAGTTGTGAGCTGCCATGTGGGTGCTGGGAGTTGAACCCCGGCCCTCTGGAAGAGCAGTCAGTGCTCTTAACCACTGAGCCATCTCTCCAGTCCGAAAGATCTTTTCTAAACTGAAGTGTTTTCTTTGGTTTTGCTTCTGGCATGGTGTTATGGAGCCTAGACTGGCCTTGAACTCTCTTGTGTATCTGCTAGCCTTTGAACCTCATTCATTATCTACTTCCCAAATGCACAGTATATGTGTATGTGTGTACGTGTAGAGACACAAATATATGTATGTGTGTAAATATGCATGTACACATATATGGATACACTGATATGTACATACATACTACATACATATATACTACATACATGTATATTGGTATAAATGGAAGTTTCTGGCCTACCCGGTCCCACAGCTGTTCAATCCCAAAAAAACACATGGAAGCTTATTTTAATTATAAAGTGTTTGGCCTATTAGCTCAGGCTTATTATTAGCTAGTTCTTACAAGTGAAATTAACCCATAATTCTTACCTATGTTTAGTTACATGGCTTGGTACCTTCCTTAGTAAGGCACTCTCATCTTGCATCCTCTCCTTCTGGATGGTGTCTGCATCTCTGCCTTTCCTCTTTATAGAATTTTTTTAGTCTGTTTGCCCCACCTGTACTTCCTGCCTGGCTACTGGCCAACCAGCATTTTATTAAACCAAAATGAGTGACAAATCTTTACAGTGTATTATCCCACAGTATATTGGTTGTCCTGGAACTTACTCTGTAGACCTGCCTTGAACTCAGAGATCTACCTGCTTTTGCCTCCTAAGTACTGGTATTAAAGGCATTAGCCGCCGCCACCCAGCACTGTGTCTATATATTTTTAATAGTCTTTCTGTCACTTAAGAACTCACTTAGAATATCCATTATTGGTTTCCTTTTTTTCCCTGGAAGTACTGGGGTTGTACCTAAAGCCTCCTATATCCCAGTTAAGCCTAGATAAGCACTCTTTCACCGAGCTACAGCCCAAGCCCTTGGAATATCCATTCTTATATTAATTACCTTTTAAATTTAATTAATTAATTAATTCTTTTCAAAAAGGCCAGTGGGTATTGGAAAGATGGATCAAGGGTAAGAGCTCGTATTATTCTTGCAAAGGAACTTGGTTAATTCTCAGCTCCCCCCTCCAATGGTAGCTCACAACTGCTTGTAACTTCAATTCCATGGGATCCAGTGTCCACTTCTGACCCTAGAGAAAACCAGGCATGTATGTGGTACAGACATACATGAGGCAGAACATCCAAACACATATTTTAAAAATTAAAAATAGCTGGATAGTGGTGGTACATGCCTTTAATCCCAGCACTCTGGAGGCAGAGGCAGGTAAATCTCTGAGTTCAAGGCCAGCTTGGTCTACACAGTGAGTTCCAGGACAACCAGAGCTACAGAGAGAAACCCTGCCTCAACAAACAAACAAACAAACAAACAAAAAACAAAATTTTAATCTTCATGTATCTGTATCTGCTTTAGGGGCAGAGCAGTATTCGAATGTGCCACAGCATGTGTGGAGGCCATTGGACAATTTGCAGGTGTTAGTCTCTCCTTCTGACCTGTGTGTAATGCAGATAAATAAGGTGGATAGTGCCTGAGTTTGTCCTCTGGGCTTCATTCACATGCACATACATGAAGAAATGCACACACACACACACACACACACACACACACATAGTATTTGATGTTCAGGGAAGGGGTTTCCAAGGCCTACCCCTGTTTATTGGCAGTTGATAACTCCTGGGAGTGAGAGTAGCTTTTCTATAGGAGTGGGAGGGCCTACCTTTCCCAGTGGATGGCTCCATGCTCCAGTGTCTACAGGCAGCACTAATTTGATTCGGTGGGCTAAATAAAAAACAAAAAAGGAGGACATGAAGTTGTGAGGGCATTCTGGGGGAGTTGGAGGTGAAGAGTAAGGGGTAAATATGACCAGGATATATTGCATACATATATGAAATTTTGAAAGAATAAAGAATAAATATCATAAGTGATAGAAGTGAATACATATATTTATAATGCTTACTGTATCTTAAAAGAACAAGACAAAACCCACAAAGCTTTCCTGGTTGACATAGCTAGTTTACTTGTTTACCCTTTTCTTTCCTTCTGAAAATCCTAGTAATTGTGCATTTAATCTTATTTATTGCAGTATCTGGATCAAAGATATCAAAATCAAATCAGAGATAAAAACCAGAACTTCACCCATATTAAGCAAACACCCTACCACACAGCCACCCTCCAAACCCCACTGTATCACTTGCATGACTGCTGCCAGCTTAACCGTGAGGATGCTCACCACTTTCATCTGTGTCCTGTGCTTTCGGTCCTCAGACGGACTCCTCTGGTCTTTCCTCATCCCATGTTGTCTGTTGTAGGTGGCCACAAACAGCCGAGTTTACTTGTTTGATATTTTCCTTCTGGGAAGTCGTGCTTTCAACAATGGGCTTCAGATGATCTTAGAAGACAAGAGAATCTTAAAGGTGGGCATAGAAGCTGATTCCTGAAGAAATGAAGTTACCGGCCAGGTTCTAATGACTCTGTCTCCATCTTCTGACTCCTAGGTCATCCATGATTGTCGATTGCTGTCTGATTGCCTGTCTCATCAGTACGGAGTCACGCTGAACAATGTCTTTGACACACAGGTATGAAGAGGATGCTGGTGTCAAGCCAGCACTCAAGCATCCTAGTAGAAAAGATTCCCTGTCTGAAAAATGACGGTGCCAAGTGTGGTGCTCATGTCTTTACTCCAGTGTTGGAGGAGCAGAGGCAGTTGGATCTCTGTGAGTTGAAGGCCGGCGTGGTCTACAGAGCGAGCTCCGCATCATCCAGTGCTACACAGGGAGAGCCTTAAAAAAAGATTGAGCCTGTTTTTCCTGGCCCATTCCTGCCTGTGTCTCACATGGATTACGATGTAACTTGTGAAAACTATAAAAATTGTGTAGAAAGTTACTTAGATTCATATGAGATAAAGTCTTCTATTTCTGTCTAGAATTGTAAAAGTAGGAAGGAGACTATGTATGCCATGACATTCAGAAACTTAGGAAATCTGAGGCCGTTCAGAAGTCTGATGTGGAGAGTTAATACGAAGTGAAAAAGCACATCTCTCCCCTATCACGTGTTTACCTCAGGGGTGTAGGTTGTTGAGGCTATTACATCCCTTAAAAAGCCCCATTTATGGAGCTAGCGAGATGTGGCTCGAATTCTAATTGTTCTTAATAATAAAAACCCAGTCAGATATTAGGGGGTGAAAATTGAGAGATCAGAGAAGCAGTGCAGCCAGCCACTAGAGAGACCTTTTACTTCTGCTGAATCCTCAGGCCAAAAGGGCGATCCTATCCTCAGACTGCATCTGTCTCCATCAAGCCTCAGACTGCACTGAGCTCCTGTCTCTTTCTACCTTATATTCCTCTCTCCACTGAGCCATATCACTCCTGTCTCCAGCCCCCTAGTGCTGGGATTAAAGGCGTGTGATCCCAAGTGCTGGGATCACCTTTATGTGAGCTCTGTTTCTCTTAAAAACTATATCATTTTTGTGTAGCCCAGGGTGGCCTTGAACTAACAGAGATCCATAAGCCTCTGTCTCCTGTGTCCTGGGATTAAGGGTGTGCGCCACCACTGCCTAATCTCTAGTGGTTTAGCTCTGCACTCTGATCTTCAGGCATCATGAACCACAAACAAAAACTCACAACGAGATGGCTTAGTGGTTAAGAGCACTAGTGGCTATTGCAGAAGACCTGAGTGTGTTCCCAGAACCCACATATCCATCAGTAACTCTGGTTCCAGGAGAACTGATGCTCTCTTCTGACCTCTGCAGGTACCAAGTGTATATATGTTACACACACATGCACGCAAGCAAACACATATAAAACAAAGTAAATAAAGTATTTCTTAAAGATGAAAAAACCCTATCTGGCTCAAGATAATAACTAGATGAAATCTGACTTGAATCCTGCAGGGGACCTGAAGGAAATGAGAAATTCCTTGCCTAGCCCTACACCTCAACTCAACTGGTTTCTGATTTGACCCTGAAAACACTAAAACCACCTCCTGGCTCCACTGTATTTTTCAGTAGCTAGTAGCTACATACATCCATTGTTTGTGACTCTGTTCTCCCTCTTCAAAGTATGTCATTCTGTAGGTAGGAAGCAGGAGGATTCAGGATTTCAGGGCCAGTCTCAGCTACATAGTGAGTTCAAGGCCAGCCTACACCACATAAGGCTCTGTCTCAAAAAACTTTTTTAAAAAGTATGTGTATGCAATCGCATGCATGGCTTGTGCAATACTGGATAAACAGTTCATCAGTTAAAAAATGCTTGCTGTAGTCAGACAGTGGTGGCACACACTTTTAATCCCAGCACTTGGAAGGCAGAAGCAGGTGAATCTCCAATGCCATACAGAGAACCTTGTCTCAAAAAAACCAAAACATAGCCGGGCAGTGGTGATGCATGCCTTTAATCTCAGCACTCTGGAGGCAGAGACAGGTGGATCTCAGTGAGTTCAAGGCCAGCCTGGTCTACAGAGTGAGTTCCAGGACAGCCAGGATTGTTACACAGAGAAACCCTGTCTGAAAAATCGAAAAGAAAAGAAAAAACAAGACAAAAAATGTTTGCTGTATAATGACGAGGATTGGGATTGGAATCCCAGGACTCACACAACAAGCTGAGTGTCCCCGTAAACACCTGTAATGCCAGTTCTGAGGGAGGCAGAGACAGCAAGCTCACTAAGGCTTGCTGACTTTCAGCCTAGCTGAGAAACCACAAGCCCCAGGTTCAGAAAGAGACCCTGTCTCAGAAGAATAGACAGAGAGTGAATAGGTAGTGTCTTCTTCTGACCTTCACTTGCACACATAGATGCAAACATCTGTACACACATGTGCATACACTCACATAGAGACATGCATGTACATAAACAATATGAGAGGTGGCTCAGTGGCTCAGAGCATTTGCTTCTCTTGCAGAGGACATAAGTGTGGTTCCAGCAACTACATAGAGGGCTCTCTTCTGGCCCTCTCAAGCAACAAGCATACATTTAGTGCACATACACACATGCAGGAAAATGCTCATACACATGAAATAAAAATAGATACATCTTTTTTAAAATTAAACCTCAGGCCATGAGTGGTGACTGTCTTTAATCCCAGCACTTGAGAGGCAGAGGCAGGTGGATCTCTGTACTTGAGGCCAGCCTGGTCTACAGAGTGAGTTCCAGGATAGCCAGGGCGAATACACAGAGAAACCCTGCCTCATCCCCCACCCCACCCCCCCAAAAAAAGGAAGAAAAAGAAAGAAAATTTTAAAAAAAAGCAAGGCTGACAAGATGTCTCACCAGGTAATGGCATTTTCTGCCAATCCTGAGCACAGTTTCGACTACTCACATGATAAAAGGAGAGAAATAACTCCCACAAGTTGTCTCGTGGCCTTCACAAGTGCAAGACAGCAGCTGTGTCCCGTGCAGATGGATAGATTAATGTAATA
Source organism: Ellobius talpinus (assembly GCA_001685095.1). NCBI lineage: Eukaryota > Metazoa > Chordata > Mammalia > Rodentia > Cricetidae > Ellobius > Ellobius talpinus. The sequence continues at coordinate 8,380 of LOJH01060202.1, forward strand.
AAAATATAGAAGTAAAGAACAGTGTCATCCACTGCTATCACCTTCACCTCTGCAGCAGTAAAGTCTCCTCTGTGTCTTTGGAAGAGAAAGTGTCAGCTGAGTATGATGGCACAAGCCCACAGTTCTAGCACTGGGGAAACTGAGGGCAAGCCTTGGTTGCATGGTTCTAAGCCTTCTTGGGCTACATTTGAGACCCTGTCTCAGAACAAAACATTTAGTTTTATTTAGGACCTACTCAAATGATTCAAGATAATTCATATTAAGAACTTAATGAGATTTTAGGGATTAAGAAATTGATGTGTGGCCTGGAGAGATGACTCAGAGGTTAAAAGCACTGGCTGGTCTCCCAGAGGTTCTGAGTTCGATTCCCAGCAACCATCACAACCATCTATAATGACATCTGGTGCCCTCTTCTGGCATGGAGGCATACATGCAGACAGAACCCTATACATAAATAAATAAATCTTTAAAAACAGAAGTTGATTTGTTTTATTTTGTCTGTTTAAAGACAGGGTCTCACCCAGACTGGCACCAACCTGAGGATGACCTTGAAGTCCTGATTCTCCTGCCTCCACCTCCCAAACACAGGGATTACTGGCAAGCTCCACCATAGCCAGCATAGACATAAAGAGTGTGAAGTCATTATTCAGCCTGTGGCACCCAGATAAACTGCTGTTGTAACTTCTTAAAATATCTGTATGTGTGATACGTGTGCATGCTGTGTGTGGGTGCAGACACAAAGGGACCGTGTGCACGTCCTAGAGGTCAGGAGACAACCGTGGAGATGGGTCCTTGCTTTCTGCTTTGCAACAGTCTCTTGCTGTTCACCACTGCGTATACCAGGCCTGTGAGCTTTTGGGAATCCTCCTGTCTCTGCCTCCTCTCTTGCCCTAGGTGCACTGGGATTACAGATAGAAACCCTACCTGCCATGTCTTGCTTTATGTGGATTCTAGGGATCTGATTGAGAGTGTCACACATGCATGGCATGTGCTTTACCCAGTGAGCCATCTCTGACCCAATATAGCAATTCTTAATTTTATTCACGTTTCTTACCAAAATGTTGTCAGAGAGGCTGTTAAGTAATAAACATAGTTCTTAAGCAGCTAGCTTTGGTGCCTTTGTCTTGCCTACTTTCCTTGCTGTATATTCAGAAACTTATTTGTTCTATTCTAAAGAAAAAATTCTTAAATTCTTTTGTTTTCCCATTCTCTAAAGGCACCAATATGTAATAACAAAAAGATAAAATAGACAATGCAGAGCTGTGTTATCTCCTAGTTTTATTATTTTCTTTTCAAAATAAATTGACTGACATACTTAAATTTACCTATGGCATCTATGGCATGACGTCTGGGAAAATGGTATTTAAAGATCTCTCTCTCTGTCTCTGTCTCTCTCTCTCTGTCTCTCTGTGCGTCTGTCTGTCTGTTTCTGTCTCTTTCTCATCTCATGTAGTCCAGGCTGGCTTCCAATTTCCCATGTCTTAGATGATGATCCTCTTGCCTCTGCCTCCCAAGAACTGGGATTACAGGCTTGTACCAGAAAGTCTAGTTCTTGCTGGGGTGGAGCCCAGGGCCTGGGGCATGCTAGGCAAGCGTGGCACCAGCAGAGCTGTGTCCCAGCACTTACAGGGAAGTCTCTCAGAGTATTTCTGACAAGAGATAGTTTTCTGTCTGTTGATTAATCTTGATTTGTTGTAGGTGTGGGATTGATTGTTTTCTGTTTCATGCCTCAGGTAGCAGATGTCCTTCAGTTTTCCATGGAAACAGGTGGTTTCCTTCCAAACTGTATCAGTACTTTGCAGGAGAATTTAATCAGACACCTTAAAGTTGCCCCTAAATACCTCTCCTTTTTAGAAGAGAGACAAAGACGTATTCAGGTAAGTATTAAAAGATGTGTCATTTAAGCTTGCAGGTGTGGTCTGCAAAGGACTGTTAGCCTATTTGATGAGAAAAGTGATAGATGCCATGTAAGAATGGGCATTGCCAGAATCTAAGCTGTGCCAGTGAGGAACAGTTTGTGGTTTCTTTCAAGTGGATAAAAAACAGAATTCAGATTTGTTGATTATAGATTAAAAGTACTCTGAAATATATTTTCAAGTTGGGATGGGGGAGATTTTTATGGAAATTAGAAATCATTGGAACCAAAATCATCTTAGTTGCTTTTTCCAAAGCTATATAAATTTTCCTTAGTGCATGTTTTAGGGTTCTATTGTTGTGATGAGACACCATGACCGCATGACCACAGCAACTCCTATAAAGGAAACCATTTAATGGGGTGGCTTACATTTTTTTTAAGTTTCTCAAGACAGGATTTCTCTATGTAACCTCTGTGGCAGTCCTGGAACTCACTTTGTAGACCAGGCTGGCCTTGAACTCCTGGAGATGCCTCCTGCCTCTGCCTCCCAAGAGCTGGGATTAAAGACGTGCACCACAGTGTCCTGGTCATTTTTAGCAGTTTGGTCCATTATCATCATGGCAGGACATGGTGGCATGCAGGCAGACATGATGCTGGAGAAGTAGCTGAGAGTCCTACATCTTGCAGGCAACAGGAAGTGAACTTTGACAGTGGACATGGCTTGAACATACATAAGACCACAGAGCCCACCTCCATGGTCAGACACTTCCTCTGAAAAGACCACACGTACTCCAACAAGGCCATACTTCCTAATAGTGCCACTCCCTTTGGGGGACATTTTCTTTCAAACCATATTTCACTCCCTAGTCACCAAAGGCTTGTAGCCATATCATAATGCAAAAATGCATTCAGTCCAACTTCAAA
>LOJH01060204.1:291-11158 GCA_001685095.1 Ellobius talpinus
TTATTAATGGTAATTGCTGGAAGAACTTTTTGTCTCTGTCTGTTTGTCATCTGTCTGTCTGTCTGTCTGTCTCTTTCTCTCTCTCTCTCTCTCTCTGTGCAAGTGCTTGTGTTCCTTGTATATGGACACGTGTGTGTATGCATGCACATGTCTGTGGAGATCAGAGAACAAGTATCTTTCCTCAGGCATCCTCTCCCTTAATTTCTGAGAAAAGATTTCTCACTCGCTTGTTACATAGCAGGCTTGGCTGGCTGACTGGCTGGCTCCCCAAGGATCTGCCTGTCTTTGCATTTCCAGTACTGAGATGATGAGTGGCTGCCACTATGGAGTCTAGAGATCAAACTCATCATGTGCTCATGCTTAAGAAGCTAGCCCTTTACCAGCTGAGCTAAGCCCTGAGCCCAGAACATATTTTCAATCCTTTATACAACTAGGAGTTAATCTTCTTCTTTTCCATCCAGGACATGATAAGAACTTTCCTATGATGAGTCAGTGGGTAGTTCTGTGATCAAGGATGATGTACAACAGCAGAGTATATGGGTTCATCAGATTTTTCTGGATATATGCATGTTGCCTTTTCATAAGCCTGCATTTAAGTCATACAGCATTTCCATGAAAATGCAAGTCAGTGTTTTCTTGGAGCATAAAACTGCAAAATGGAATCTTTATATTTGTGTGTGCACATTTATACTAGCATGGACTTGATGGTTGAAGTTGTTTTATAATAAAATTAAACCAGTTAGTCCTACTGGTGACTTTTCTGGGCAATGAGATGGATGAGATATTGATGAGACACAATCCAAATTCCTTGCATATAAACTGTGGAAAATTAAGGAATTTTACTCTATATTTGAGATCAGCTTGCCTGGAAACATTTAAAAAAATGAACCCAGAAAACACAAAAGCTATCCCTGTCCCCTTTCAGAGGGGAGAGGATGAAGATTCTGGGAATGAGAAAGCCTGTAAACTGCTCTCCTGTTTGCCTATCAAAGCTGATGGGCACCGGGATAAGTCCCTGCTGCCAGGCACCCATCAGCAGCAGCTCAACCTTGAGGGATAAAGCTATCTGATGCTCCAGTGCTTCTTCTCTTGACAGCAAACTACTCAGCACCCCTCAAAGAGAATAGAGTGAGGACAAACAGCTCAAGCGATGGATACCCTGTGCCAGCTCATTTCTGTTCCATGCTTCCTTTAGGAATGCATAGAGGGATAGGTCCAGCCAGTCTAGCTTATTTTATAATGCACACATGTGCTAGATGCCCAGGGCTTACCTGTCATGTATTTAGTTTATTTCGAGAATTCCAGGAGACTAAAAGACACTGTCTAAGAAAACAAGATGGATAATGATTGAGGAGTGACAGGCAAGGCTGTCCTCTGGTTTCTGCACAATTATACTTCTATGCATGCTGGTATACAACTGAACACACATACCACACACACACATATATACACACACGTACTTCTAGTAGCTGAGAAAGTGCTAGGGCTTAAATGCTTACAAATGAGGTATTTATTTCTGTCAATTCTCAGGCTAAAAGATCTAAATCAAAAAACTCAGTACCCAGCAAATCATAGATGGCACCTTCTGGTTGTGCCCTCAAATGGCTGAGGAGGTGAGCTGTCTCTTCCAGGCTTTGTATATATAGCATTAATACTTTTCATGATGTCTGGGACATAATCTCCTAAACGCCTTACCTCCTGATACCAGCTGCCAGGTGCGCAGCCTGTCCTCAGTACCCAGAGTCGCTCTCACAGCCTTGCTCACAGTGCTCTCACCCATCCCATGTTCACATTCTCCATGCCTGGAAGGGCTGAGTCTCTGTAAGGGATTCACAGACAAAACCAGACACCACCAAATAATCTCTCTTTTTCTCTTTGTGCATTGTATACTTGCGTGTGCATGTGTGTGTGTGTGTCTGCCCACATGTGTGTGCATCTGTGTGTGTATGCGTGCACGTATGTACATGCGCACATGTGCAGGTATGCATAGGGAGACTGCACATGCCCATGTGAGAGCATCCGTACAGAAGCCAGAAATCAAGCTCAGCTTTCAGTCGTCAGGTGCTGTCCACTTAGTCTTTTAGACACAGACTCTCACTGGCCATGGCTTACAAAGTAGGGTAGACTGGCTGTCCAGTGAGCCTCAGTATCTGCCTATCTTCACTCTCCCAATTCTGTGAATACGAATGATTCAGACCAGCTGCAGCATTGTTTACATGGGTTCCGGGTATTGAATTTATATTCTCATGTTTGTTCAGTAAACATTCTATAAATTGAGCTGTTACCCTTGTCCTGATCACTCTTAGTTAATGAAAAGCCAGTTTGTCTGTAAATTAAGAGGTTGTGATCCATCCTGATCCAAGAGCTTAAACAATTTCAAGAGGCAATTCAATCATCTACCTGGGATGGAGGCCTGATCGCCTTGCAATCGTTCTGCCCACCACACCATACTCTAGTGGAAACAGTGAGATGCCTAAAATCAGTGTGAACTGTGTTGAGAGAAACGCATGGTAGAGTAGTAGATGGGGCTGAAGAAATGGCTCAGCATTTAAGAGAACATACAGCTCTGGCAGAAAACCCAGGTTTGGATTGAACTCAGAGAATTTGCTATCATCTTTAACTCCAGCTCCTGCTGATTGTTGATCTAGAGTCCACTTCTGGCCTCTGTGTGAACCTGCACTCATGAATGTACAGATTCCAACAACATACATGCGCATATGCACATGATTGAAATAAAATAAATCTTAAATTATAAAAGAAGTAGCACAAACATGAATTGAGAGATAATCTGACTCCCCCATAAAGAAATAAGGTACTTAAGGAAATCAAGAAGCAGAAGAGTGCTCTGTGCCAAGAAAAAGGCAGGACCATAGCCTGGAGGTATGAAATAAAGACCAACACAGAATCTAGAATATATAGAATGTCTTCTATGTCCCCGGCATGAAGATATGCATCATGAGATACATAGGAAAACATACAGCTTCATGACGCCTTATATTACTCAAAAAGATTATCAAATATATAATCATGAAAAGGAGCCGAATGGGAGTGAATTTATACAATGGAACTAAGCACTGGGGGAATCCCAAATGTCAGAAGCAACTTTCTTTGAGCCACATAAATCAGGTCTCATAAATCACAAAATGAAACAAAACAAAGAAAAACAAAAAAACAATGTAAGTGGAGACTGTTCTTTAGATTTCTGTCCATGCAGACCTGAATATACACAAAATTTCTATTAATTATAACACTGTTTTATCAGTGGCTCAGGCATATTCCTTGTTACCTCTTATATCTTAACCCATTTCTGTTAATCTGTGTATTGCCGTGAGGCTGTGGCTTACCAGTAAGGTTCTGGTGCCTTTTTTCTTTGGCAGTTAAATGACGTCTCCTGACTCTGCTTTCTTTCCTCCTCTATCTCTGTTTGGATTTCTTGCCTTGCTCTATTCTGACCTGTCATAGGCCAAAGCAGCTTCTTTATAAACCAATGGTAATAAAACATATTCACAGCATGCAGATGGGAATCCCATATCAAAACAAGATGAGTAAAGATGATTCCTGAGGAATGACACCAGAGGTTTGTTTACTGTTCTCCACATTCATGCATTCACATGTGTGCATGCACTCCTTAGCATGTAAGTACACACACATGTCCAAATACATGAGAAAACTAACATCAGCATAATTATACCAGAGGATCCCTGTGGAGAGAGAATAACATAACTGGGAAAGTTGAAAGTATGTCCTGGAAGGCTTTAAATGTCACGCTGAAGCACTAATAGCTGGAGTGTCACACAGAGGTCCAGAACAGTCTATTCCTGTGCAATCAGTCTGATAGCAGTGGGCAGGGTCACCCAGCAAATGCTGTAGATTTCGTAGTCACCAAATTTCACATGTTTGTAGTGTTCCCAAAGTTTGCACTGGTTTGATATGTGAAGGGCTTATTTCCTGGCTGTGTATCATGGCCACATGGGTCGGCCATGCTTTGCTATTATTGTATCCCTTCTGCCATCACCACAGGATTTCTGGATGAAAGAGAGGTAAACACATATGCTTAGCCAAGCTCCTTGAGCCATAAACTGTGTTTTCAGAGCCAAGTTTGCTCTCTTCTCTATGTAGTACTTTAGCATTTCACATTTTAATATAGAATTTCCTGTTCTTTTTTAATCTCCATAAATATGGTGTATAGATATGTGTTGTTTCACAGTATCCCATCCTACAACATACTGCATTTCTCATGAAATATCAAAGATGTTTCCTTGATGTTTCTGTCTATCATGATCTTACTTATTTGTCTTCGTGTATAAAGCTGTAACTCACAAATTTTGCAGGATGCAACCATCACAGACTCTCATCTCAGTAGAATTTTAAAAAAAGGTCAGGATGATAATAAGAATAATATGTAAATTATGATTTTATCTCTGTGTGCATGCATATGTATGCATGATATGTATGTACATCCATGTTTGAATACAGGTGTGCACGTGTCATGTGTAATGATACACATGTGGAAGATGAGGGCAACCTCAAAAGAGAGGAAAACACCTGTTTGTTCAAGCTTGCCTTCCACCTTGTTTGAGACAGGATATCTGTTGTTCATTACTGTGCATGCTAGATTCGCTGCCTCACAAGCTCCTCAGGAGTCTGTTGTTTGGTTCTTCCCTTAGAAGGATGGACTCCAAAGAGTCCAAATTCTCCTCCTCCTCCTCCTCTTCCTCCTCCTCCTCCTTCCTCCTTCTTTTAATGACAGGTTTCACTGTGTAGCTTTGCTTGTTCTGGAACTCACTCTGTAGACTAGGCTAACCTTAAACTCTCAGAGATCCACATGCTGGGATTAAAGGCATGTGCCACCTCTGTTTGGCAATGAGAATTCAAATTCTGTGTATGGTCTAGAGGGGGTTTGCTCTCCCAAAACTCATGTCAAAATTTGTTCCCTATGATGGTTCATCTTGATTGTCAACTTAATGGTATTTAGAGTCATCATGGAAACAAAACTCTGGGCAAATCTGTGAGGAAGTTTCTAGAGTAGGCTAGTGAGGTGGGAAAACCCTCCTAAATGTGGGTGGCAACATTCCATTGGCTGGACTCTTGGTCTACTGGAAAGGGAAAAGGTGAGCTGAAAATTCTCATTCTCTCTCTCTCTCTCTCTCTCTCTCTCTCTCTCTCTTCACTTCCTGGTTGTAGATGAGTTACGCTAGCTGCCCCACATCATGACAACGAGAAAGGTAACCAAAACAATACTCTGACAGGATTTTTGAGGAGAAATTAATGCCATTCTCATGAAACTAGGTGGTTCATCAAGAGACTCTTGTTAGGAAGGAGACTCCACCTTCTTCTGATTTCTCCTGTCTTTTCTTTTGTGTGTTCCCACTTGCCCTTCAGTTTTCCTCCATAACTTGAAGCAGCATGAGGCTCCCAAACAGAAGCTGAGCAAATGTCAACACCATATGTGAGCCAAAAGAAACATCTATTGTTTCCTGCATGTATCTGTTAATGTAGAGTGAAGCCATGTGTGTATGCATGTTCCCTTATGTGTAGGTGCTCCTGTGTGTATGGGGAACACCTGGGCATGGAGGCCTAATGCTATATCAAGTCACTTCCTTCATCTCTCTCCACCTATTCACGTCAGCTTGCTTTTTCACTGAATGCAGAGCTTGCCCTGGAATCTGATATCCACTTCCAGAGAGGATTGCAGATGGACAATTATGCCTGTATAGCTTCTACGTGGATGCTGGAAATTCAAACATTGGTTCTTCTGCTTCTACAGCAAGTGCTTTGACTACTAAGACGTCTCCATCTCCCTTAAACTTCTATCCTGTGTGTACAGAAGTTTCTCACATTCTTTCATAGCAACAGAAAACAGGATTTAACATTCTCCAGCAAATGCTGCACTCAATTGCAGCTGCACTCCCCCATTCTGTCCATGCTAAGAGTACCAGTGTGCTCATGGTACAAGATGGAAAGATGCAATAAGAAGGGAAGCTTAGAATGAAGGCAGATGGGTTGATACCTCAGAAATTTAAGGGTATATAACTGATCATCTGAAATATTAATGAAATTCTACAAAACTTTACAAACAATACAGAAAATATCTGAAGAAAAGGAACATCAAAAACAAAACTAAGTGAGATATCTAATCTAAATAAAACCAAAAGGAAAACAGCAAGCTAGGAGATAAATGATTGTTGCAAAAGTGTAATTAAATATAATAATATGCAAAATACTATATAATTAATAAAATATCTACTCTGTCCATATGTGGTGCTTCTAATTTCATTACCCACAATAAAGTGATCATAAACTCATACATAATGAACCCAAGATGATAAAAGAGAAAACAAATGCCTCAAAACACCTCAGAAAATGGAACTGAGGAGATGGTTCAGTGGGCAAATGCACTTGCTACTTAAGCACAGAGACCAGAATTCAAGTCCCAAGCACCCACATAAAATTGGGCGTATGTTGAAATGTGCTTGTAGCTTCAACACTGGCAGACCCAAACAGACAGATCCTGAAAGCCAACTGTCCAGTAAGCCCAGTTAAGCCTGAGAGCTTCAAATTCACTGAGAGACCCCATCTCATAGGCAAAGACTGAGTGGTGTAGAGTCAGATACATTATGTCTTCCTCTCATATGTATGAGCATGGGCTCATACATCACTACATAGGTGTCTATACCACACATGTATACAAAATCAATAAATCTTGGATGTATATACTCATGATTAAACTGCTCCCCAATAATTATCAAATGCATTGTTTTATTACCAAATGCAGGGGCTTTCTATGACTAACACATATTTTCTTTTGCTTACTAAAGAGTCCTTCCTGTGAGGTTTTACAGCAATAAACAATAGACACTCTGAAGCCTTCACCTTCCTGAAAACACAAAGGCTTGTGGTTACAAATGGTAAGTTGTCTTCCAGGCTCCACTACAAAATATGATTAATGGGGATGAATTTATCTATATATCTCCCTTGTAGTGGTATTATAGAATTTAAGACCAACATTATGAAATGGTGGTTAATATTCTATGTATTTTCCTTGATAAAACCAAGAAGTATTAAGACTAAGTAACTTGATAAAGATTAAATAGCCTACATCCAACATAAAACAGGAAACCATGTCTGCCTTAGTTCCAAGTCTACATTTTTAATAATTGTGTCTGTTTGTCCAGGGCTGTGTGTGTGTGTGTGTGTGTGTGAGCATATGTGGAAGTCAGAAGTCAAAACTGACTGTCTATCCTCAGGAACTATTTGCCTTGTTTCTCAGTGTGGGGTTTCTGATTAGCCTGAAACTCTTCAGGTAGACTGCATCACTGTCCAGTGAGCTCCAAGGGTGATCTGCCTGTCTGTGCATCCCCAGCCCTGGGGCTACAGGCTCACACCACCATGCCCAGCTTTCCTGTGGATTCTGTAGACTGAAGTCAGGTCTTCACACTCACATGGCAAACATGAGCCATCTGCCCCACCCTTCAGCACTAATCAAGCAAACCCCTTTACCTGTTTCTAGGTTTCTGATGACACACAGATGCGTTTTCAGATAAGGGTGATTGCTTACAGGCAACTCATGCTGTCCTATGGGATTATAAATGTAACTGTCACCCCAACAAGTGGGAAAACTGAGCCTGTGCCCCTGGCACTTCAAGTAAACACAGACACACACTAGCAGGTCGGTGATCAAGGCTAAAAGAAACAACTGAGAGGAGGAAAGGTCTCCAAGAAGCTGGTTCAGCAGGTAAAGCGTTTCCGCACAAGCATGAGGGTGAGGATCAGAACTTAGGTCAGCAGAACCCAGATGAAAAGCCGGGGAGTGTGATGGCTACTTGTATCCCAGCACTTAGGAGGCAGAGGCAGGAGATCCCTGGAAGAAGCTGTCCAGCCAGATTATCCAAATCAGCAAGTATAGGGTCCAGAGGCATACCCTGCCTCCCTATATAAAATATGTATCAACCAAGGAACACACCAACAACAACTTTGGGCTTCCATAGGCAGATGCATATACACACACACACACACACACACACACACACGAACAATATACACATATATACCCACCAAAAGAGTAAAAGGAGAAAAGACATTCGGGCTCATGGTTTCAGAGATGGCAGTCCAAAGTCACCTGTCCCCATCATGCCTGGGTCTGCAACAAGCCAGAGCATTTGGGCAGAATAGCAAACCACTGCAAAGTTCCCTATCTCTTGACAAAAAGAAAGCAGAGAAAGAGGAAAGGAGGGGGGACTGGAACAAGTCATATCAACCCCAAGCATGCTCCCAATGACCCCCTATCTTAATAGATGACTCAATGAAAACAATGTTTATATTATGAATCCATAAAATGATATTACTATGTATTTATTACATTTGTTTATTGTGTATATGTATGGACACACCCTTGCATGGAGGTCACAACTTAGGAGAGGCAGGTCCCTCCTTCCATCACATATTGAACTTGATCCATTGCGTTTTGCAGAAAGCGCCTCTCTCCACTGATCCATTTCGCCAGGCCCCTAAGTTCTATAACCACTCCTATAATTTCTCTTTTAAACCTCGGAGCTTGCAAACATTTGTTTTCCTTTCATAAAAGGAAGGTCCAAGTAAAAAAATCATTTGCTAAGATATCCTCTCTGATATCAATTCACTTTTATTGATGTAGCAAGATTCAAAAGGGGTCGTAGTTTGGAGAGTATCAGTAGAGGGTTTTAAGGTACTACACTTCAAAATACATCTCTATTTTTCTTTAATTGGATTTATTTTTATAACTTTATATATTAAACCTTGCGGGACTTAAAATCTTAGAGTGTCAGTCCCGTAACTCTGAAAGATTAAGAGGCTTGGGAGACGGCTCAACAACTACATGTGCTTGAAGCATGTGTACCTAAAAAATAGAAGGAGAAATGCACATTACAGATAACAGCAGAGAACAGCAATCACTCAAGAACTAGGCATGACATGGGCATGAAGATATACTTTGCAGCAGTGAAAACAAAGAAGGGAAAATATGGAAGATGCAAACACTTAGAAATACATAGGAGATCCTTTGGAGGTTTCTGGAACTGAAGGGGCTTCAGATGCAGCAATATCTGTGAGGACAAAGACCATATCTGATTGCTCAAAAGTTCTGAAGTCACTGTGATAAAATACTCTGAAAATAGGAACTTAAGGAAGGAATCATTTATTCTGGCTGATTGTCCAAGGCTTCAGTCCATGATGATTGAAAGGTCACAGTCGCAGAAGCATGACATTGTTGATGGCATTGCAGCCACAGCTGGGAAGAGCAGAAAGATGAATACTGGTGCTTGGTTCACTTTCCCACTTTTGTTCAACCCAAGACTGCAGCAAATGGAACTGTGTCACCTGTATTCATGGAGCATTTTCCTATCAAAATCCAATCTAGAAACCTCACAGACTTGTCAGGTACTTATTTGTTTCCATGGTCATTCTAGATCCTGTCATATTGATGATATTCACCACCACAGGTACAGTTTCTCCCCATGCTGATGACCTAGGAAATCAGAATTCCAATTGTTTATTGCTCTGTGTATCTTCTATCTGTAGTTTCATCTTTGAAACTTGGTAAACTCCTTAAGAGAAGAAACAACATGGGTTATAATGTCCCTCATGGCGGCACTTTAGATGACTTGGAACATGACAGGGCCATCAACTTAATCTTGTTCTTTATGAAATATGCTGCAATGAATAACAACAAAAATATGTTTTGTTCTCATTCAACATTGTGAGTTACAAAATATTCATTAAACAACAAAAAATTATTTTGTATTTTCTATTTGGAGAAATAGCTGGTAACTAGGAGAGTCCACATCTCCCCTTTAAGCACGTGCTCTAGGAGAGCCCACATGGCTGGGAGCTCTTTTTGTGCAGCAGAGAAGTCTTTCATCATTCCCAAACTACAGAGACATGGAGAGAAAAATGGGTTAGAATTATTGTGAAACAGATAAACACTGTCCTTCTGTTATTTTCCTCTCTGTGTCCTCTCGAACAGCCTAATTCCATTTGTCCTGGCTCTTGTAGGAATCCAAATGGCCCTTCATTTTTCCCAGATGCTACCCTGATCATATACTATCTTCCATCAGTTTAAGTTCAGATTGTTTCCTTTGACTCTAAGCTCCTAAATATTATCAATTCTCTAAGTCTCTCTTGCTTAAAAACATGATGCAATCCATTAATCAAATTAATGAATAGGCTTTAACCTTAGCATAAATTTTGAAACTATCAAAACATAATTATAGACTATATAAAAAGTCCTTAGTGTACTCATGTCTGGGGATGGAAAAAAAGGCTGAGTAATCCAGTGTTTGCCACATAAGTTCAGATTCCCATGACCCCCATGAAAAATGAGTATGGCAGCACACACCTGTAATCCAGAAGCAAGAGGAGACAGACATAGGGAAGACGTAGAGTTCACTGGTCAGACAGCCTGGCCAAGCTATTTTATTTCAGGTTCCACAAGAGACCCTGCCTTAAATAACGTGATTCTATGAGGAATCCTGCCTTAAACAATGAGAGGTTCAATGAAAGAATCTATGTTAAATAATAAGGTTCAATGAGGAACCTTAAATAATAAAACTTCTTTCAATGAGAGACCCTAAATTAAATAATAAGTTGGAGAGTGATCAAGGAAGACACCAGGATGGTTCCTCTGCCCTTCATATGCTTGTGTACACACATGCACAGGCACTGGCAAGCACAAGTACATCTGTGCATGTGCACACACATACAAACTGCACTACACAGAGTGGGGGAGAGAGAGGACAGACAGACAGACAGAGACAGTGAAAGACAGAGGGAGGGAACAAATGAAGAGGTAGAGAGGAAGGGAGAGAAGGAGGGAGAGACGGAGGGAGGGAGG
>LOJH01060206.1:0-10711 GCA_001685095.1 Ellobius talpinus
TCCTCATGTTGTGGTGACTCTCCAACCATAAAATCATTTTTGTTGCTACTTCATAAATGTAACTTTGCTATTGTTACAAATCAAAATGTAAATATCTTTGTTTTCCAATGGTCTTAGGTGAACCCTGTGAAAGGGTCATTCAGCTCCCAAGAGGATTGCAACCCACGTGTTGAGAGCCAGTGCTTTAGACCATTGCAATCTGTAAGGCTACCATCAGATTGCCCGGGGGGCCCCACCCACACCTTTGAATACTAATCTGCTGCGAATAAGGCTCTGGAGCCAGACAGTCACAGGTTCCTGATGTTCCCTAGTGCCTGGGAGGGGAAGTGAGAGCCCTGTCCGCCAGCCCTTCCCTCAGTGACTTCTCTTTAATGGCCCAACTCGAAACAACTCGTGACTTTTGCCTAGAGCAATTGCTTCAAGCTAACTCAGTGCAACTCTAAGGGTCTGGCCCAGGTGCCCATGTCAATGCCCTTTGTGCCTGGTACACCTTCCTGATCCAATTCCTCATTAATTCTCTAATCTTAACCTTGCCTTGTGACGATGAACATCATTCAGGAAGCTCAAATACTGCACTGTAGAGGGATTTGGAGTAGGGTCTTGCTGAGTGGACTCATATAGGCTCAACTACCAGTTTGTGCTGATTTATTCTCCATTACTATTTTTGTTTGCTTGCTTTTGTTTTGTTTTTGTTTTTTTTGTTTTTGTTTTTGTTTTTGAGACAGGGTTTCTTTGCGTAACAGCCCTAGTGGTCCTGGAACTCAATCTGTAGACCAGGCTAGCCTCAAACTCAGAGATCTGCCTGCCTCTGCCTCTCTGTATTATTTTAAATGACTTTTTAATTGCTGTTTTATGTATATAAATGTTTTGCCTGGATGTGGTGCACCATGTGCAAGCAGTGCTTAGGAGACCAGAGGAGGAAGCTGGATCCCTTGAAACTGGAGTTAAAGATGGCTGTGAGCCTCCATGTGCCTGCTGAGGATTGTACCTGGGTCTTCTGCAAGGTTCAGTCTCTGAGTCATCTCTCCAACCTCCCCTTTGCTATCTTTACCCAAGTGCTTGAGCTGGGCAGATTTATGGGGATAGCAAGATTAAGGGGTTGTCAAATTTGATGCGTGGTTCACAGCTTAGGACCCAGCTTGTCATTCTGAGCAGGAGAAACAGGGTATTAAAGCCTTTGATTTAAATTGTCCTGCTCCTCACCCACACCCTTCCCCAACCCCCACTTATGTTTATGACTTTCACTCCACTGTACACCATTTCTGTCTTATCCTTTGGGGTAAAGCAAAGCATTTCTTCTTCTAGAAGGCTACCATAATGCCACACCCCACAGAACTCCACCCCATAAGCCAAAGTACGAGGTCCCTTCTTACCACACCCCTTTCTGACTTCTGTTTGAATCATGACTTTACCCTTCCTAGGTCTATATATAAACAGTGACATCTAGCGATGCCTCCACTCAGGTAGAGTGCGTTTGGACACAATCTTCAGATTGTGTGCTCTTGACAACCCTCTGAATGTTGTTTATTCTTTCTGTAGCATTTACTCACATTTGAAGAGACCCCCACAAACCTCCCCAGTTGAATGAACCATAGTGACAAATCAGGTATTGTTTAAGAGGAGAATTTATCTAGGATGACCAATATCATCTTTCAGTTCTAAATCATTGATGTTGCCATCTTTAAGTAAGATTTTGCTTCCATGGACTAATTAAGAAGCAGAAGTAGCTTGTGGGGGCCTATTAGAATCGAGAGCTTGAGATAATCTAAGGAAGGGGCACACCCAGGTGTGGAGAATTCAGAATGACAGTGTCCTCACTGGCCGAAAATGCATCCCACGTGGAAGCAGTTTTCTCTATTACGTTATATCCATAAGCAGTGATAAATAGGTTTAGGGTTCTTGATGACCTCTAAAAGGTGGAAAGGTAGGGAAAATCCAAACCAGGAGGCAGAAGCTGGGGACTGGGGAGGGGGTGGAGTCAGAGGAAGTAGTTAGGGAAGCAGACAGTCCTAGAACCAGAGTCAAAAGGACTGTCTGTGTTCTTTATTGGGGAGGGACGTAAAGTTGCTGCTGAAATAACTTCAGGATTCAGTAGGAAGAGGAGACATTGCTCTGGACACCCTCGACCCCATCCATATCTGACTCAAGAGGATGCTCTAACAGGTGGTTGTGCTGTGGTCCTTCCAAAACGTCCCACGAAGCTTGAGTTCTCGGTGGTGATTTATGATACAACCATGGGCATCACGTTGCTGATTTTATGGCAGGACTTTGTACCTCCTAGAGGAGAAAGGAATAGGCTGTTAGCAGTCAAGCGTGTAGAGAAACAGACTTCCCTCAGCATAACAATCTCACTAATTCCTGAAGTGAGAATATGTTTTGTGGTTTCAGAGATTCCCATATGTGGCTTCCGCTATGGTGCCATAACCCACTGAGAACAGACATGGCTGTCACATTCTCTGGGGCTTGGCAAATCAGGTAGGTCTGCAAGGGGAGGGGGGTGCCTGAGACCAGGATGAAGAAATAGGGATCCTCAGATTTGATTGGATGTGTGAACTGGGAGGCACATCATTGAGTGTTCTGTCTTCCCACGGTAAGGGTTTCCAACATCTTTGTAAACTGGGTGAAGGGGGGAAGTGATTTTCAGAACCTACCAGACTCTTCCAGGTGCATGCAGACATTGCCACAGAAGGCATGACAACGGCGATGCTCATCTTGACGGTCCAAGTGCGCCTTGCAGGAGCTTTTGCACCATGTGCTGGTTCGATGCTTCAGGCAGGGCTGTAGTTTGGACCTTGTTAAAACTGCGAAGGAATACATAAACAGCAATTTCGCCAATCAAGAGTGTTTCTCACTACTGCCGGCACCCCCAGAGCTCAGGGACCCTTTCGTCTTCCTCTTCCCGCCCAGCAGCCTAGTCGTTCTTTTTGGTTCTCAGAGGAAAGACCCACTCCCCAACACTCCTCTGACTCCCAGAAGCCACTGTAACATTCTCCACATGGAATTTAAAGTCACAAACCTAACAAATCTAGTACTTTTTTGCACGGAGGGAGGAATTGGGTCCTGGGACACGGAAAACAGGTGCCTCTGGCATTTGAGTCTTTGGTTCTTTACCTACTTACACAGTCTGGATACTAATCCCTCATTGGAGGAGTAGCTTGCAGAGATGTCCTCCCAACCTGTGGGCTGTTTCTTTGTTCTGCACCTCGTTCCCTTTGCTGTGCCACAGGCTTACAATTCAAGGTCCTCTGTTGATTCTTTGCTTTATGTCTTGAATTACTGGAGTTCTCTTCAGAAAATGGCTGCCTCTGCCCGCAGCCTGAACTGTCTTCCCCACAGTTTCCTCTAGGTCAGTGGTTCCCAACCTTCCTAACGCTGGGACCCTTTAACACACTTCCTCATGTCGCGGCAACCCTCCAACCACAAAATTATTTTTGTTGCTACTTCATAACTGTAAATTTGCTACTGCTATGAATCATAATGTAAATATCTGATATGCAGGATATCTGATATGAGACCCTGTGAAAGGGTCATGGAGCCCTCAAAGGGCTCATGACCCACAGGTTGAGAAGCACCTCTCTAGGAATTTCAGAACATCTTGTATTACAATAAACATTCCAAAGATGAATAATCCATTGAACAAAAGTAAGAATAACTAATAAGTACGCGAAAAATATCTGAGCTTCTTTGGACATAGAGAAAATGCAATTTGATTCCTTCCCGCCCCAGCCAGAATGACAAACACCAAAAGAACTAATAACAAATGCTGGGAAGAATGGGAAGGGAAGGGACGGAGCCTCTGAGCCTTTTAGGGGAAACAGGGATTGGTTCAGCGTCTTCGGAAATGAGTGGGGAGATTCCTCAAAACTAATAGAACTTCTGTAGCCTCCCACTACACTATCCTTGGGAACATCTCCCAAGAAGCAGAACCACCATACAATAAAGATACTGCACACCGTACTCATGGAAGACACATCCACAAACCAACATATAGAATTAGCCTAGGCTGACCATTGAGGAATAAGCAAACTGTGTATATATATGTGATGAGATAATTCATCCACAGGAAAGAATGAGATTATGTCATTTAAGGAAAAGTTAATGGAGGTGGATGGACATTGTCACACTAAACAACAGAAGTCAGACTCAGAAAGACCAGCAGTGTCTGTTTTCTCTCAAATGCAGAATCTAGCTGTTTTAGAGTCATGGAAGTAGGAG
Organism: Ellobius talpinus; assembly: GCA_001685095.1. Lineage (NCBI taxonomy): Eukaryota > Metazoa > Chordata > Mammalia > Rodentia > Cricetidae > Ellobius > Ellobius talpinus. The sequence goes on from LOJH01060206.1 coordinate 4,216, forward strand.
TGTCCTATTGGGGGACAGAGACCCAGTGGGAGGGAGGAAGAAGAGACGCTCAGGATGCAGCGGGGAGGTAATGTTCTTAAAGATGTCCTCTACCTATGTGAAAACGTCATGTCAAGACCTAATTTTTTATAAATAATATACGTTGACTGTTTTGTTTCGTTTGAGACAGGGTTTCTCTGTGTAATCCTGGCTGTCCTGGAACTCACTCTGTAGACCAGGCTGGCCTTGAGCTCACAGAGATTCACCTGCCTCTGCCTCCTAAGTGCTGGGATTGAAGACACATGCTATCACTGCCCAGTTCACTTTAAAGTAAAGAGCAAGAATCAGGTGTTGATTGATCATATTTACCCCCAGCTCCTCCACTACATACTCCCAGGTCCACCCTCCCTCTCCACGTATCTCCCCTGCTTCATATTCTCTTTTTCTTTTCCTCTCACCCCTCAACAACACAACCCCTGAACTGCTCACATCACCTGATGTGGGATCATCCACTGGAGCACAGTTAACCAAACAGGGACCACACCTTAAAGAAACCATCTGTGGCTTCCCTTTTACGAATGGGGGCTTGTGAACTGTGGTGATAATTTTGTTTGGGCTGTAACAAATGAAGCTTGCCTGAAGATCAGAGTGCAAAGCTAGCCGTACTAGGTAGCCATAGAGGTCAGGCAGTGGTGGCACACACCTTTAATCCCAGCACTCAGGAGACAGAGACAGACAAATCTCTGTGAGTTCAAGGCTGCTGTAGGAATCCTTACCACCAGTAGCCTTTAAGTTACCCTCCCACTTGGGTGTGGCCTCTTATACTATTTATGCCGATGTAAAGTATGCATCCGGCCTCTTTTCCAGCTGCGGGATTCAGTTGCTATTCCCCATTCCAGCAGAGGATTGTGATCTGTGAGNCAGTAGCCTTTAAGTTACCCTCCCACTTGGGTGTGGCCTCTTATACTATTTATGCCGATGTAAAGTATGCATCCGGCCTCTTTTCCAGCTGCGGGATTCAGTTGCTATTCCCCATTCCAGCAGAGGATTGTGATCTGTGAGTCTACCCCTAAATAAATAACCTTTTATTATACTCAATTCTGAGCTAGTGTGGGATTTCTTTACAGTGTCCTTCTTCACAAGGCCACCCTGGCTTACACAAGATTGAATCAGTCTAAAAGAGAAAGAGAACCAAGTCGTGATGGCGCCACCTTTAATCTCAGCACTAGGGAGGGGGAGATGGGAAGGGATATGGTTGGGCAGAGAGAGGAACAGAAGGCAGGAGGAGACAGGCGCTCAGAATTCAGTCTGAGGTCTGATAGAGATGACATTCAGTCTGAGAATTTGTAGAGACAGGATCTTGTCCCTAGGTTCTGAGGATTTTGTAGAGTTAATAACTAGCGGATGAGAACCTGGATACAACCTAAATGCCCCTCAACTGAAGAATGGATAAGGAAAATGTGGTGCATTTACACAATGGAGTACTACACAGCAGAAAAAATAACGACATCTTGCAATTTGCAGGGAAATGGATGGAGCTAGAAAACATAATTTTGAGTGAGGTAACCAGACCCAGAAAGAAAATTGTCATATGTACTCACTCATAAGTAGTTTTGAAACACAAAGCAAAGAAAACTAGCCTACAATCACAATCCCAGAGAACCTAGACAACAATGAGGACTCTAAGAGAGACATACGNATTGGGAGCATGGGGACCTTGGGAGAGGGTTGAAAGGGAGGGGAGAAGCAGGGAGGGGAGCACAGAAAAATGCAGAGCTCAATAAAAATCAATTTTAAAAAAAGAACGACTGGCTGGCTGCTTTGCTTCTCTGATCTTTCAGCTTTCATCCCCTAATACCTGACTCCGGGTTTTATTATTAAGACCAATTAGAATTCACAGCATGGTGAACTTCCCACTCTGTGACAGAGTATTGACTGGCCTGGTCTGGTGCAGGCAGCAACAACTGCTGAGTTCAGAAGTACAGGAGTCCCATTGTGTCTAGAAGACACTGTTTTCCTTGGGCCTTCCCCAGCCTCTGATGATTTAACACACTGAGAAGCCTGTCAAGAAGATGTTAGCACAGGGCTTTTGAGATTCACAGCCTGAAGAACCCTCCATTCCTCACAAGTCACCCAGCCTGGGATAGTCAGCTACAGCAACAGAAAAGAATAAAGATTGTAATGGTAAATAGGTAATGGTGAGAATGGTAATGGAGCAAATTGAAACCAAGGGTCAACTACCAGGATGCAACGGGTCTCAGCATCACTTGTGCGAAGGTCTCATCTACTCTGAAGGTCAAACCTAACCATGAGGGGAAAAATGTCAGACAAACCCAGACGTGACATCTAAGCATCATGCACAGTTGTCTATATAAGCCATTACCGTGCAGCTGGCAAAACTGAGTGGGGCCCGTGGTGACAATGTGTGACTTTCTTCTGCTGACAGTTGAATTGTGGTCACATCAAAAAGTTAATGTGTGTGTGTGGAGGAGGAAACACTAAAGACTTTAGATCATGGAGTGCTATTCTGGTAACTATCAAATGCTCCCCCCCCAAAAAAAGTTTTTTGTCTGTATTATGTTTACAACTTTCCCAAAGTTTTATACTGTTTCAAACTAGAAAAAGAAAAGTAGGACCAATCCAAATACTTTGAGGACACATTCTGACTGGTGTGGCTCAGTCATGTAAAACGCTGGCCTTAACATCTGATGAGCCTTTACATCTGATGGGCCTTTTCTTCTGATGGATCTTTACTTTTGATGGACCTTTACTCTTGATGGATCTTTATTCTTGATGAACTTTTACTTCTGATGGACCTTTACCCTTGATGAACCACTTGCTGTGTTACAGAGCCCAGGTTGATGGAATTTTTTTTCTCTCAACATTTCAAATATCTCACTCTACTCTCACATGATGACTGTAATTTTTTGGAAAAAGATTTTTATTGCTTTCAGTTCTACGTGTGGGTCTGTGCACATGTGTGGGGTATCCTCGGAGGCCAGAAGCATCAGATCGCCCCTGAGCTGGAGTTACACGCGGTTGTGAGGACCGAGACTGAAATCAGGTCCTCTGTGAGAGCAGCAGGTGAGCAGGTGCTCCTGACTGTTGAGCCCTCTCCCCAGCCCTCTGGTACCAGGCTTATCTTTTTGCCTCTCTGAGAAAGTGTGTGTGTTTCCTTTATTATCTTCCAGGAGGGTTTTTGTTTTCTGTAGTCAAAAATGACATGCTTAACGATACTTTTGTTATGGTTCCTGATGGTGTTTGCCTTACTTGGTAATCTGCATTTGTGGTGTGGGGAATATCTGTATTAACTGGGGGAAATTTTTCTATTATTAGCTCAGATATTTTTCTGTTCTTTGCTTTTATCCCCTCTCTCTTGTTCTGTTGACTATCTCTTTACACATATCTCAAACTGATATAGTCTAGGGGTCTTGATATGGTTTGTCTTCTCTGCCAGTTGGAGAATTAAAAGGCAGGAAAATTCTCGAGTGTAAAAGGTAGCAGTGAAGAAATCTGTCCCCGTAGACAGAACCAACAGTTGAAGAACGGCGTTTATTGGGGAAACCACCCATGCAGCAGACACACAGAGGAAATGACCCCCTGAAAAGCCGGAAAATCCAGTCACTTTGCAAGGGCTGGGGGTTCAGTCTCCTGAAGAATTTTCCACTCCTAATTTAATGCTGGTCAGTTTGAAGAAAGATAAGGTGTTTGATTGGCTGCTAATGGTTGTGTAGCATCCACCCCAGTCTTGAACTTGTTGATCCAGTCCACCAGCAGGGGCCTGCTGTTGAGAGACAAAAGCCAGCAAGGCCTTTGTTTTAAGCAGCCAGACTTTTGCCTCAGTCAAGAGGGTGAGGAAGCATCTGACCATATTCTCTCAAAACCTTTGGCAGTTTCCCATGTTCTTGGATTTTGTCTTCTGTTGTTTTTTTTCTTAAGTGTTTGTTCTTCTTGTTTTTCAGCTTTGAACGTTTTCATTCTGCTATACTTGAAAAGCCAGAAATTCATTCTACAGCTCATCTTTTGATAAATCCCTGTGTAGTGGCTCCAATGAATCATCCCCCATTGTCTGTTTGGGGAGGCCTAGCTAGTGTGGCCGTCTTGGAAGAAGCCTGTCACTGGAGGAGGACTTGAGTTAAAAGACTTGTCCAATTGCTAGTTCCTCTCTGGTTTTAGCTTGTGATTTAAGATGTGAGCCCTCAGCTTCAGCCCCAACTGCCAAATCTGCTGCCTGTTCCTATGCTTCCCACCATGACAGATTCTTACCTCTTTAGAACCATGAACCTAAACCTAAACTATGAACAGAGTCTTCTCTGGCTCCCTCTAGTGTCTGCCTGCTATATACCCGTCTTCTGAGACTGCCCTGTACTTTGATTTATTTCATTTTAGATTATGACTTCCACAGGGTATGTGTGGTTCTGGGGAACTCAAGTAGTGCGTGTGAAATAAAACACAGACCCCACAGCAGCCCCTGTAAACACTCTGGAATGTCGGAAATATTCTTTAAATTTTCTCTTTCTGTCTCCAGGGAGAAGCTGGATGTTGGCAGTTTGCCAAGGCATGCGCACCAAGCTATGAGAGAATCCTGAGGAGAGGATGCTGGGAGTGCCCCTGGGAGCTCCAGTGTGCCGGTTTCACCCTTGCCTGGTGTGAGAGAACTGGATTGTAAACACCTTTCAGCTGCAGTTAGGATGTGTATTTATCCTGAATTGGCACTCTGGAGGGGGACCCAGACCCATTCTGTTGGAACATCTTTTCTGGTGTCATTCTCTGACTGGTCAATTTTAACCCCTTCACGGGTCCACACGCCCTGAAAAACGACTGTCACCATTTGGTCTTTGTTCCCTGTCTTAATCGGTTTTGTCCCTGAGTTCCTCCATGACTGCTTCTGCATGGACACTTCATTTTTTTTCATTGTTTTGGTTGCCTTTCAGATTTTTTCCATATTTTCAAAGTCATGTTTTTAGGACCACTTTAACTTATTTATTCTACACTTGGAGGCCGGTATGACTCAATCTGTAGAACTACAGCTCATTTTGCACAAACATGTACACTTTTATCCCTGTGTTGCGGATGTACTGGCTGCTGTGATGCCACTGAAGACGCCAAATAATTTCTTCCTTAAGAAATGCATGGACTGGTGAGATGTCTCCGCAGGCAAAGACACTTATCACCAAACCCAGTGACCTGAGTTTAATACTCAGGAGCCACATGTGGAAGAAGAGAACCCACCCTTACAAGTTGACCTCTGACCTCTACACACAAGAGGTGTGCACCCCTTTCCAGTGAACCCCAAACAAACAAAAAAACAAATAAATAAATAAAATTAGTTCTGCTCCCGTCTCGCTGGCATTTAGTGCTTTGTTCTTCACAGCCTCAACTGGCCACATCGCCAGGCAGTAGGGCTTAGCTGACTGTCAAGTTTTACAACCTCAACCCTTGTGTGTCTTTGTAGCTGGCTAAGGAGCTGTGCTGTCTGCATACCCACCTTCTTCCGACCCCTCAGGCGTCCCTCAACTTCTCTGCACAGAATCATAGTAAGCAAAATTATTAATGTATATGAGCTATAGGCATTAATGGTTCTCACTGCTACACTTCCATCCACGCATGCGTCATGATCAAGTCACGATCACACTCCTCCTCACTCCTAGCCTTCCTTCCCCTTCTGACTTCCTCCCTCTTCCCAGCTCTTCACACTTCCTCTTCTTTCAGGATGTCTTCATCCATTTCTTCTCATTTTCACATGTGAGAGAACTGGATTGTTTTACTTAACATGATTCCTCCAGTTCTGTTCATTTTCCTGAAAATGGCATGATTTCAGTATTGTTTACGCTTGTGAAATATTCTACTGTGTGGGATATTAATTTTAAGAGAAAGAAAATTCCTGGTCTAAGAAATGACTGAATGAGCTCCCACACATGCTGTTCAAATCATGTTCTTTGTTCTCTCCTAGTGCTGCAAAGTTTCTAGCTTATATCCACATGAACAAAGGCAATTCTCTGAGCTTGAATTTTCTCAGGGGCAAAAAGCAGATAACTGTCAGGAGGTGCGCTATCAGCATCTTTATGGCCCTGGGGAGGTATGGCCAAAAAAGATGCCCAGGCAGCTTCTGGGAAGCTTCTAAACTCTAAAAGGGGAGAAGTGTTAAACTGCATTCCTAAGTGTGGCCAGTTAAGCTAGAAGTTTGTAATCGATTAATGCAGAAAATGGGAGGAAACGACAGCGCTGTGTTCCCTGAGTACTCCCTCTTGCTCCCTGAGTACTCCCTTTTGCTCTCTGAGTACTCCCTTTTGCTCTCTGAGTACTCCCTTTTGCTCCCTGAGTACTCCATCCTGATCCCTGAGTACTCCCTTTTGCTCTCTGAGTACTCCCTTTTGCTCCCTGAGTACTCCCTACTGCTCCATGAGTACTCCCTTTTACTCTCTGAGTACTCCCTTCTGCTCCCTGAGTACTCCCTTCTGCTCTCTGAGTACTCCCTTCTGCTCCCTGAGTACTCCCTTTTGCTCCCTGAGTACTC
>LOJH01060210.1:0-10765 GCA_001685095.1 Ellobius talpinus
ACCAAAGATATCCTGTTATGTGCTTCTTGAGCTAATTATTAACTGTAAGCCTTGTAAAATGATGTTACTATTGCTAGCATTAAGGGGGACCTTTTTTCTTTTCTCTTCAATACTGGCATGATCTTTGCTGATGAAGTTTGAGTCATTCATTTCTGCTATACAATTCTGTAAATAATCCCTCAGCTATACTCCAATTTGTAACAGCAATAAAACTTATCATTTGGTTTTTTGTGGTATCCTCTGGCCTGTTGTAGGCTCCTTATTTGGATTGAGTAGACAGTTATTCAATTATTCAGGAATAATACTATATCAATTTGATTGAACAATAGTAGTAGTGCTACTGTTAGAACTTTTCAGCTTGCGATATCTCTAAATGCTTAACCCTAAAATATGATATCATAAATAATGAATTCTTTAAAACAGATGAGTTTTGTCCACACATCTGTTGCTGAGGTGGCTTATGTTCTCGTTTTGTTTTCTCCTGTGTGTTTCTATTAGTAATGTCTCTTTTACAGAACTTTAGTAAAAGGTGGAGGCTCCATATCCATGTCTTTTAAAATAATAAAATGCTGCTCTCTTCAAGGAATGAACAAATGAAAGAACCATTGCATGTATGCTGAAAATAGCAATAAAATTGTTCACAGTGGAAGAGAACAAGGGAGTTTGGGGATTGTCTTCACATTGAGTTTGGCATGAAATGTTTTATCAAACAGTGCACAGCAGTTTAGGAGAGATTCGTTGAATGTAGCCTGAACATTATTAAGTATTTAAGAGCTAATGACAACCTCAGATTAATGAAGTTAAGACAATTTTCAGTCTATATGTTACAAAATTTATGCAGCAAATGCAAATTTGAAATACCTGAATCATTACAGTGGACAACAGGGCAGCTGGGGAGAACCCAATTACTGTATTCCCAACGGAGGACAGGATTATATCTGCATTAATAGATTTCCTACACAAAGCCTGCATTATAAATCATGGTGCAGACAACAAGAGTGAGTTTCTTTGCTGTGTAACATTTTCCTATTGATTTCTCTTAAGGTGTAAGAAATGCTTCCTTTTACTAAAGGAAGATAGTTTCAATTTATTTCAAAAGGAATATTATTGTAATTTTAAGCTTTAGTTTTGTATTTCTTTCTTTCTTTATTAGCAAGATTTACTTATGAAAAATAAATATATGTCCCTTGTTATTTGGTCAGTAAGATTTACATTTAACATACTGAAGCATCTACATTTTATCTGGCCATTTGGTGCTGAAACAGCATGACTTAGTCAGTTGTTATGCAGAAATAGTCTTTATAGATATGCTAAAACCAGGCAGTGTTTAGCATTTATCACCGCCTATGCATTTGTATATTTAATGTCCCTGTGTATTTTATGTAGTCTTTATTACTGCACACCAAGGGGAATTAATGCTTAAGAGATATTTTGTGGCAGGATTAATATGTGAAAATATTTTTGCTGATCTTTTTCTTTCTTCTTAACATTTGAAAATAAAAAAAAATCCAATGAACCAGACTGTTGGCAGAGGCCACTAATTCATTTCCCGCTGCCCTGACCTGAAATAATCACACAGAAATCTGTATTAATTGCAATACAGCTTGGCAAATAGCTTAAGCATATTTCTTACTAACTCTTTTTTTTAACAAACAGGAATTTTATTTTTTATTTTCTTCAAAATGGAATTGAAGTGGCAGCATTGTGAATATATTTTTATTAATTCTTTTATAGTTAACTTCCTTTACAGCACAAAATTATGAGCTCTGAACAAGAACTCTCTCCAGATTTAGTTCAAAATTATCTTTATCTTAATTTTTTTCTTACTAACTCTTATATCAAAATTAACCCATTTCTATTAATCTGTTTATTTCCACATGACTGTGGCTTACTGGCAATGTTTCTGTGTGACTGTCTCCTTTGGGTGGCTGCATGGCTTCTCTCTGACCAGCAGACCATTTTTCATTCATATTTAGCTCTTTGCCCTGATATTTAAAAAAATAAAACACACCTTAATAATTATGACATAATTTGTTTTCATATGTGCCCCATGTAATTTTTTGAATCATAGAAAAAGAGACTTCTTCATATAAGTTTTTATTAAACAATTATGTTACTTCAAAACTATAAATTCTGAAGATAAAATACTAAAATATCCATGGCATTTGGCTAATGAATGTAAGCCTATTTTGTGTCTGGATGATATGAAGAATAAGCTCCTGACATGGAAATGCAGGTGGGCAGACTTAATCAGAAGTTATACTATGTATGTGACTTCACAAGAGTTATTATAACAAAGTGTTACACTGGATTAGGAAAGTGATGGGAGTAGATCTTTAGATTCAGGTCCTCACCAGCTATGGGAAGTTATTTAGGTTTATGGTATCAGGAATGATTTCCTTCCTATTGATTGGGCCCTAAACTTAATTCCCTTCGTTTTGTTTCTCCAAAAATAATATGTCCCTACTGCTGTTTTAAGTATACTCTGCTGTGCTGGCAATAATGGTTCATAGGCTCTACAGCAAGGTAACACTACTGATGGTTTCACTTCATAGGCAGTTTTCACAGCACCTTCAAGTACTTTGCCATAGAGGAGACTTCCAGGTCAATTTGAGCTCTATTCTCCACAGTGGGAGGCAACTACAACAAAAGGTTGTTTCCCTTCGGTTTCAGAGAGACAATAAAGAACAATGCAATAATCTATATTATTATGGGAGTCTCTTGGACTCCCCCGACCAGAAAAAAAAGTTGAAAGGACATTTCCGATACCAGGCACTGGAGCTTTGATTTGATGGTTCATAGCTCTTGTGGGTAGTGTTTCACTCCAAGTCATGAAGTTTTATTTATTCTCAATATAATGTGTGCACATATAAAAATTCACATATACAAATGTATGTTAAGTAACCTAAAATGTTTTATTGTGGCTTTTCAACTATCTTCAGTGTTCTTTATCACTACTCCCCCACTCTCTCAATACTGTATTCCTTCTCCCCTCCTCAGTTAATGGAGCCCCTGCATTTCTCAATTTTGCTGTACAGTACCTATGTGTTTCATGGAGAGCAGGGGCCCTTTGTTTGTCCTGGCCGCCCAGCTAGGTTACACCTGAAATAATCACACAGAAACTGTATTAATTAAAACACTGCTTGGCCATTAGCTCTAACTTCTTATTGGCTAATTCTTGCATCTTATTTTAACCCATTTCTATTAATCTGTGTATTGTCACATGACTGTGGCCTAAGGGCAAGATTCTAACCAGTGTCCGTCTCAGAAAGGAGATCCATGGCATCTCTCACTCTGCCCTTCTTTCCAGCATTTAGTTCTGTCTTCTCTGCTTACCTAAATTCCACCCAATCAGGCCAAGCAGTTTCCTTATTGATTAACCAATGAAAGCAATACATAAAAAGAAGGACCTCCTACACCACCTATGCCCTACTAGTTTACTCTCTAGAACTCCTCACCAATATTTTTTTCCTTCTAGTTTCCTACTTTTTTTCAATAAATCTAGGGCTTGCACCCATATTTAAAATTTCAGAGTTGGAATCCATAAATAATAAAGAATATGCAGTGTTTATATTTCTGTTTTGTTATCTTACTCAGTATTGTATTTTCTAGTTCTAACCATTTACTTGAAAATTTTATGATTTACATTTTACTGACAGGTGAATAGAATTATGCCTACAGATACAAGTAATTGTCACTCCTTGCCAAAGAATCTTCTTTTTGCAGCAGACAGAAGCCATTACCAAATCTACACTGCCCAAATGAGAGAACTATAGATCACAGTGTTGCCAGTTGCCACCTGAAACAACTACATCTGTGTCTACTCTTCAGGCTCAGAAAACATTGTTGGAGAAGGGACAGAATGACTATAACAAACAGAGAACTAAACTTCATCTACAGTGCTTTGTTTTATACATATGACAGGCAAGCAACACCCATGTCATATAAACCATACCATCACCTAAGCAAGAACTGAACAATTACAAAACCAGTCGGAACGTCACCATAAGTAGGAGAAATCTCATTAGAACCCGTCCGCTGATGAGGAATTGCAGGTAAATAATGAGTACTATAAAGGGACAATAATTCTTCTCCAGGGTGAGTTCCAGATAGGCTAGGAGAACTTGGGTAACCAGCTCTAACCGCATATCCATCCCAGAAACATTAAGGGTTTTCCAACCTTCTTCATGCTTTGACCCTTTAATATTGTTTCTTATGTTATTGATGACTCCCAATAAAATTAATTATTTTATTAAAACTTTATAATTGTAATTTTGCTACTGCTTTGAATTGTAATGGAAATATCTGATATGCAGAGTATCTGATATGTGACCTCAAAGGGGTTATCATCCATTAGTTGAGAACTACTGCTTTAAATGGCATTAACTAGCTCTCTCTTCATTTTGTTTTGTTTTTGTTTGCTTTATTGGTTTGTTTGTTTGTTTGTTTTTGTTTTACAAGACAGACTTTCTCTGTGTAGGTTTGACTGTCCTCGAACTCACTTTGTAGACCAGGTTGGCCTCAAACTCATATATGTAGACCTGCTTCTGTCTCTGCCTCCCAGGTGCTGGGATTAAAGATGTGTGCTATCACTACAGAGCAATCACTCTTACTGTGTGTCTCGTCTCTGTCTTTCTTTCCAAGTTTCACTCACTGTCTCTAACTCTCTCTTTTTCTGTCTCTGTCTGAATGTATCTCCTTTTCTACATGTGTGTACTTGTGTGTAGCATACTGCATACAATATTTAAAGATGAACAGATCATAATTTGATGGGAAGTTGGGAGTACAGGAGGAGTTAGAGTGGGAAGAGGGTTGGATGGAAATAATATAAATATAGTACATATATATATATATAATCTCTTCAAAAGATGAAATAGAATAATAATAACAATAAATGACAGCAAGGCAGAAATGGGAGAATAATCTAACAGTGTCAATCAAAATGTAATTTAGCCTTGAAATAATAACAAAAACTGAATGTGAGTTAAGGCTAAACGGAGTGAAAGCTAATGTCTCAGAAGATTATTTTGTGAAATGGGATCTGAATTGTCTGTTTTCCATGAGATGGGTCAAATTTATAACTCAGGATACACCTTTGTTTGGTCTTAGGTCATCAGGAACAGTGGGATGTGCCATTAGTGTCTTTCCCACCTATTAGGGAAAATTAGTAGCACTAATATTTCCAGAGTGTAATTTCCCATTAGTTGTCTTATTTTCCTCCCAGTCAAGCTCTTCAGAACTAAAGAATAACAAAGCAATTGGATTAGCATCATCAATGTAATATCTGCTTTCTCTTTAAATTCTATGGACAAGTTCAAGGTCAGATACAGAGTAAGAAGACTCTTTAAGCATAAGCAAAACTGCAGTCATTATTGAATGCATAAAGGAAATGAGTAAAATGGCTATTCTGTTTTGTTTCACACTTTTATTTTTCATTAGTTCTTTGAGAATTTTGTTTTTGTCTTGTGTTATTTGCTTATTTACTTATTTTTCTTTCATTTTACATACCAACTCCAGTGCCTTCTCCCATTATCACCCCAAATTCTCACATCCCACTCCCTATCCATGCCTGAGGGACCTTAAGACCTTTCTTGAGAATTCAACAAAGCCTGGCATATCAAGTTGAAGCAGGACCAAGCCTCTCTCCCCTGTATCAAGGCGGAGCAAGATATCCCATCATAGGAATGAGCTCCAAAAAGCCAGTTCATGTACCCAGGGATAAGTCCTAGTCCCACTGCCAACAACCCTCACAAAAGATCAAGCCACAGAACTGTCACCCACATTAGAAGGGTCTAGTTCAATCCCATGCAGGTTCCCCAGCTGTCAGTCCAGAGTCCATGAGCTCCCACTATCTTGCATCAGCTGTCTCTGTGGTTTTCTCAATCACAACACGTTTCACATTTTGATTATATTTACCCCTTTTCTCATCCTTCCAAGATCCATACCCCTTGCTCACCCACCTGTGCTATTTTGAGTGAAAATGTCTTCCACAGACTCATATGCTTTGGCACTTGGTCCCAGTTTGCTAGTACTGTTTAGTTAGGTATTGAAGGTGTAACCTTGCTGGAGCTCTCTCTCTCTCTCTCTCTCTCTCTCTCTCTCTCTCTCCTTCCCTTTCTCCTTCCTTTCCCCTCTACAACTATGACCCTTGACCCTGAAGAAAGTTGTTGTCATCTGGATGTCTTATTTACAGCATTCCATGACTGTTTATTTGCTGAAGTTTGATCAGTTTTAAGACTTTGTTTCTAGCACTGTGAATTGCAAAAAGAAGCTTTTCTGATGAAAGTTGACTGAAACTCTCATTTATGAGTATAAAAGCAAGTCATTAGTAGTTTGTTTAATACTATATTCACTTAGTACAGAAATCGCAGTAAATCCACTCCTGGAGACTTTTGACGTGTCTATGCCTGTTATGACAATGATAATTGTACTAAATATAGGTTTCAGCTTAAGTGGTTGTTAAGTCAAATCAGAACGCTGTTGTATTTACATGACATAGCATTAAGATATCATGTCACCAGGGGGCATGTCTTATCAGGATGTTCATTGTTTAAGCAAACAGTCACATCTAGGTATGAATGGTGATTCCTTTTCTCATCTGGCAGCACGTGTATGTCCTTAAAGCACATGAAAACTACCCAATACCAATGAAACTTCCATGTGTAATACCAGCTTGATTTTTCCATAACTGCAGTTCAATTGCATGGTGTCTCAAAAAACTGGGTCATATTGGCCAGTTTTCAAGGATAGCCACCAGCATTGATGGTATCCTACAATGTTTGTGGGTCTATGGTACCTCATTTTCGAACAGTTGCAAAGGAGGCAACCTATTCCTTGCACTGTATTTGTTAGCCTATGGTATCTCCTAGTACAAGTGACTTCGTCCCTTTTTATGTTAATTCTATTTAATTTTTTTTAATATTTTTGTCTTTATTTATCTGTCTGCCTGTATGTCTCAGTGTGTGTGTGTTTGTGTGTATGTAGTGTGTGTAGGTAGGCATATGTTTTAGGAAGCTTCTCTAGTAGCACACTTCTATATTACTTTTGAAATTGATTTTAATTATCCTCCTGCCCTGTAGGCCTGTACATTCTTCAATCCTTCATAAACCATTATTTCCATTATCAATTTATACTTATATTGCTTTGTTCTATATTCCTTCACTTTAAATCCCATCCTTTGCATGACTTTTACTAATCTGTGAGTATTGAAATGGAACACAAATATCTGAAGATCCATTGCCAAGATGCCCAATTGAGAGAAAACATACTATGTTTGTCTTTCTTACCTCTCTTGGAATAAGTGAAGAAACATGTATGAAGTCAATGGATACATGTATGAGAGAAAAAATCGTTAATCAAATATATCCGAGTCTGAGGATTAATTGTGATATAAAAAAGCAATTACAATAAAATATTGTAAGACATATAACATCTGGTTTAAATTTTTTGTCCTACATATGGGTATGTATCCACCTACATTAAGTCCACACTAAATCTAATACTATGCTAACTCTGCAAAATTTGCCATAAAATAAAGGCAATTAAGAATTATTTGAGCTAAAATATGTTAGTAGCTAACTTACAATTCTACTCTTCTCATTTTCTCTCACTTTCTCTTTTTTCTTTTCTCTGTTAAGGAAATTTTCTTCTTCTGTGCATTTAGTTTACAAGAAAATATTTATGTACATAATATATGTAGATATCAATTTTCTCCATTTAAATTATGTATGTGATAAGCCTTGCTAACTTGCTATTAATATAAAGAAACATTATTTTGGAAATAGGATTTGCTCTAAGAAATATTTTATTTATTATTTTAAATTACTCAATTATTTGAAATAGTATATGATCATATCACATTTCCCATATCACATATTCTTTTTTCATCTTTTTCAAGCTTATGGCCTCATATTTATTAATTGTTGATATATGCATAAATGTATTTACATATACTATCTTAAATTATGCCATATTAGGTCTGCATAATGTTAATTGCATGGCTGTTTTCAGGGTTGACCATTTGGTAATGGATAACCAATCTCTCTGTTCTTCACTGGGGAAGACTATTTCTTCAACTCTTAGAATTATTGAGATAATTTTAGTACTTTGTGTGTGGTTGAAGTTTAAAGAGTTTTCCCTGTCTTCTTTGTCCTGTTTATTGTTTATTGCTACTTCATGAAATTCAGTATCCAATACCTTCACACTATATATTACTTTGAAATATATTTCAATACTTTTAAGAAACATCCTGTTCTGAAAAAAAATCACGGCTTTAACATTGTATAAGAGAAAATGTTTACACAGTCCCTCATCATATGGTGAATGGTAAATTAACTGAAAACTTCATCTAGTAGTCTGTCCAGTTTTAGTTTATCAAAATAATTAAAAATAATATGAACAAAAATGTAAATTTCAGTGGATGGGCCAGAATGATGGCCCAGTGACATAAATACTTGCTACAAAAACACAAAGACCTGAGTTCAGAACCTCTCCCACACATACTATGTCACATGATGTTACACAGAATTGCAGAGAATCCCTGAGGCTGTTGAGTGTCTCCCTACCTTAATAGTTTAGACTAGTTTCAATGAGAGACTATGTCTCAAGAATTAAGTGGAGACCAACAGAGGAAGAGGTTTAACATGTCTGTACTTCACATATATGCATCCCTAAACACATATACACATGCACTTGTACACATAAACATTAACAAATATACACATACATTTCCCCATCAAAAACACTCAAACAAATCATGGTTTCCCTTTGTGTGGCAATGAAGTAGAGACAGGATGAGGCTAGTGATAAGTCTTTGTCTTTAAAGGCAGCAGACTGAGTATAATACAGCTAGTCTCCCATTACTAATAGGCTACTAAGTGATGAACTGATTAATATGTTTACTTGCTAGTTAAATTAGTGGTCATATAACCAATTATCCCTAAAGCGTGGGTCTACCACCTATAGAGTATGTCATCAATGGATGAAGCTGTTGATATTTACAATATTAAAAAAGAAAAATGTCATCTCCCATTTTCTCACAGAATTTCCATTATCCATACTTCAATGCACTTTTTGCTACATTTAACATTCATATCTATGTTTTTTCAGTGTCTAAACCAACATTTCATGCAAACAACTATTCCAAATTGACTGAAATTTAGACTGAATTTGTTATTTATTATTTGTTTATATAAAGAAATTTTCAGACAAATGGATAGAACTAAAAAAAAATCATTCTGAGTTAGGTAACCCAGATCTAGAAAGACAAACATGGTGAATGCTCACACTTAGGTGGTTGTTAAGAATAACCAACCTACAATCCACAGCCCCAGAGAGACTAGATAACAAGGAAGTATCCAAGAGGGATGTATAAATTTCCCTGGGAAAGGGAAGTTTCAAAAAAGATCTCCTGGGTAAAGTGGGGGCAGGTATTGGGGCATTGGAGGGATGGGAACTAGAAGAGAGGGTGCAGGAAAGAAGAGGGTTGGAGGCAAGACCAAGGGGGAGAGTAAAAGAAGAGATGTATTGATAAGGGTGTCATTTCGGGGTTAGGGAGAAACCTGGTACCAGGGAAACCCCCAGGAACCCTCAAGCAGGATACCAACTAAGACTCCTAACAATGGTCGAGATGGTGTCTTAACTGGTCATCTACTGTAAACAAATCAGTGACTTCCCTAAATGTCATCAGATATATTTTATCCAGTAACTGATGGAAGCAGAAGCAGAGATCCACAGACAATAGTCTTTCAGAAGAAAGGGATGAGTGATTATACCAGCCAGGGCCTCATGTTTTAGGAACCTACAGAGATAGCTGACCTGAGCTCGTTGGAGTTCATGGATGATAGACCGTCAGTCAGGGAAGTTGCATGGGACCAACCTAGGCCCTCTGATTGTGTGCAACAATTGTGTAGCTCGGTATTTTAGTATGGCTTCTAAAAGTGAGATGAGGATAGTTTCCTTTAGCTATCTGTTTTTGGTAACCTGCTCCCCATCCATGCAGGACTACCTTGCCCCACCTCAACATAAGGGGAGAAGCTCTGTTCTATGTCAACTTGATGTGCCATGTTGGGTGCAAACCCATGGGAGGCCTTTCCATTTCTGAAAGGAGATGGAAAGGAATGGATGGGGAGGAGAATAGGTAGGGAAGCAGAAGGGGGAGGGGAATCTGGTTGGCATTTAAAATTGTAGTAGGAGACTGCTTGTTTGTCCCTGGCTGCTCAACCAGAAATAACCACACAGAAACTGTATTAATTAAATCAGTGCTTGGCCCATTAGCTCTAGCTTCCTATTGGCTAACCCTTATATCTTAATTTAACCCATTTCTATTATTCTGTGTATCGCCACATGGCTGTGACTAACTGGCAAGGTTCAGTCTGGCATCTGTCTCTGGTGGGGCAACAGGGTGCCTCTGACTCTGACTTCTTTCTCCCAGCACTCAGTTTAGTTTTCCCCACCTACTTGTATTCTGCCATGAGCAGGCCTAAAACAGTTTCTTTATTAACCAGTGGTATTCACAGCATAGAGAGGAAACCCACATCATAAAATAAATGAAAAGAATATTTAAATTAAAACAAAACAAAAGCAAAAATAAAATAAAGAAGAAAATATATGTAAATTTTAAAAATGATATTTCTAATTATTATTTGAAAATTTCATACCATTTAGAAATTTTGATGAGGGCTGACTGAGAAGACAAGGACAATGGCATTGAGTTTTGATTCTACTGCATGGACTGGCTATGTGGGTGCCTAGTCTGTTTGGATGC
>LOJH01060211.1:0-11157 GCA_001685095.1 Ellobius talpinus
AAACACAAAACATACAGAATAAAGAACGAATATTAAGAGCTGCAAGGGAAAAAGTAACATATAAAATGAAACCTATCAGAATTACACCTGACTTCTTAATGGAAACCATGAAAGCCAGAAGGTCTTGGATAGATGTGTTGCAGAAACTAAGAGACCATGGATGCAAGCCCAGACTACTATATCTAGCAGCTTGCATTCACCATCGATGGAGAAAACAAGATATTCCAGGACAAAAACAGGTTTAAACAATTCATAGCCACAAACCCAGCCTTATAGAAATGCCAAAAATGGTTAGAAAAATCTCAAGAAGTCAAGCCTCAAATATTAATATATTGTAGACATGAAAGACTGTAAAAATACATATTTTTCAAAGCTGTTTTCCCAGAATAAGTCATATTTTAGGCTAATACACAAAATTCAATTAACTTTTAAAATATGAAATTATGGTGTCTTTTGGATATAGATGAAGAATCTACTGTCAAAACATTATGAACTAAGTTCACTCCATGAGACTTGCATGATTGATGAAGAGAAGTGACTCTTGCAAGTTGTCCTTTGACCTCCACACACATTCTATGGCAATTCACAGAAACATAAAGAAGTAAATATAGTAATTTTTAATTAAAAAAGGAAAATCTCATCAGGGAATTTTTTTCCTAAATTTAATCAAAAACTGTAAAAAACAAACTGTAGTGGTTTTTTCTAAACTTAATGAAATGAAACCAAAACTTAATAGCTGAAATAAGTCTGGAGATATATAGAGTTTAAAACAAATTGAATCGGAGAACAAAATAAAAAGTGCCAAAGAAATTAAGTTTTTCTCCAAATATAAAACTTAAAAGAGTTTCAAATGAATAAAATAAGACCATAGAACATTCAAATTTGGGATAGAAAAGAAAGCTGTGGTATGAGAAAAAATAATTTTTGAGTATTTTTAAAAATTTCTTCAGTGTATGTATCCAAGTGTGCACATGTACATGTATAGCATTCAGCCTTGGCAGCAAGCATCATTACCTCCTGAGCTACATCACTGCTTCCAGAATGGTGAGTCTTTTTTAAATACTATTTCAGATTTAAAATTTTCTTAGTATTTGCAACTTAATGAAAATAAGATGCATTATGATAGCAGGGCAATGGTCCTCTAAAGGCTTTCTCAGTAATGTTGAAATCCTTCCTCAAAAATGTAAACTGAAGACAATAATTCCAAATTTGGAACTAGTTTCAACTAACAACCATTATCAATTTTATTAGGAGCTAAAGGAACACAGTGTACAAGAATTAGACATTGACATTAGCTTGTAAAACTGACAACTCATGTGTTTGCACTAAGTTAGCTGTGAACTTCTGAATTATGAGGCAAAGGAAGAGATCACAAAGAATATGGTCATCAGAGCAAGTGCCTTTTGGTATAAACTAACATGCAGCCAGCTCTCTCTTGCCATCTGTAGAATGGGAAAGGAAGACACAGTGGGCTAATGAACAGAGTCTTGAGTCATCTGAGGATATGTGCAGGCCCTTTGTTCAAAACCCCAGTGTACTCCAGGACACTAAGGTTGAGACGGTAGTAGGAAAGCGCACTGGCCATATTTTGTTAAATAAGCATTGACATTTTCAAAATTATATTGAGGGCAGTATCTGACCCAGAACAATAAATATCACTATTCTGTTGTAGTTGCAGCTTGGTGAAGAAACCATTCTCAGTAAGAATGGGAACAATAATTGACCTGGGAGTCAGGCCCAGTGTGACGAGTTGCTCTGACATGGCCTTTCAGGTGATTTGATGTGTGTTGACTCAGTACCTAGTATCTGAATTCTGAGGCTAGTCTTATCTAAGATGGTGTTCCCAGGCTTAAGGTATTATTTTAAGTGCAAAATGAGGATGCATGCTATATGAAAACTAAGATACTTTTAACATTTATAACTCGAGGTAAGGTCTTCACTGACAGTATCTTCTTATTAATTTACCATCCCCAAACCTTATCCATTAAATCCTCACTAGTGGAGGATTAGAGGTTATTATTTGTTATATTTTCTATTTCTGAGATGTTCATGAAATTAAACACCATTCTTCAATAGGAAGAAACCTTAAAGTTTTAACATAGCTGTAACACGTGACCACTTGTTTGTTTCCAGCTACTCATCCCTGAAATAACCACACAGAAACTGTATTAATTAGATTACTGTTTGGCCAATTAGCTCTATCTTCTTATTGGCTAACCCTTATATCTTAAAATAACCCATCTCCATTATTCCGTGTATTGCTAAGAGGCTGCGGCTTACTGAGTAAAGTTCCAGCAACTATCTCCTGCGAGGCCACATGGCTTCTCCTGACTCTGCCTTCTTTCTCCCAGCATTCAGTTTAGTTTTCCCCACCTACTTATATTCTGCCCTGCACAGGCCTAAGACAGTTTCTCTATTAACCAGTGGTATTCACAGCATTCAGAGGGGAATCCCACATCACCTCCCCTTTTCTGCTTACATAAAACAAAGGTTTTAACTTTAGCATAGTAAAATTACATAAAACAGTTATCAAACAAAAATTACTACTAAAATATTTATATCTACTTTATATTTTACCATTACTAAGGAAAACTATAATCATAACTATCTGTTCTTCAACTCCATCAAAGATCCAATAAGGATCTATTACCTAAGTAGAAAAGAAGTGCAATGTAAGCATCTTCCAAAACTCTAGAATTGACAGAGGCATCTCACTGCCTGGACAGTCAGTCACCCAAAGTTCTTCTGTATAGTTGTGTATTCCATCTTCAGCCTACAGGCCCATAGTTTCTGGCAGACTTTTCCATGAAGCAGGAAATTTCAAAGACAGTTCCACCTACATTGGCAGTTTGTCAGTTACCTACTTCTGTGCCCTGCAGAATGTCTGGCAGTCTCTTTCATGAAACAGGAGCCCTGAGGGACTATCTCACCTTGTTTAGGCAGATTCAGCAATCATTTTTTGTGAGTCTTGCATGTCCAGTTCATACAGCAGTCTAAGCAAGAATAATTTCTTGCCCAAGTGGCTAACAAACTCCATGAGAAGCCTCTTTGATGCTATTCTTTCTCTTGAAGCAATTGGTGCAGCCAAGAGCAGATGTGTCTCACCATCATAAAAATCTTAATTTTTTGATTTGAAGAATACCTAAATAACTGAAATATATCTCTCTATATATTACTAGTTAGGTTTTTAGAAAACCTAACTAATATGACTACAAGCTTGATTATTATACATGACTCATTATTAAACTATGTTTCTTAATTATTCATTCAGTTTTTTCATATTCATATCATATACCATTTTAAATGTAAACAAATATTTTTAAACAATATTTGGGAATTTTGGCATAGTTCTTTCCAAAATTCTTCCTGCTTTTTGTTTCGTGAAGTTAATGGAGACCTTTGGGGGGTCTTGGTCCATCAAATCACATTAGTCTGGAAGCAATTCACAGGTTCTCATCTTCTGTCGAAATAAAAGAAGAACCTCTTTCCCAAAGCAACATATTTTTAGACTAAAATTTTGAAAATGCAATACCTTTAAAGTATATATGTTGGTTACTTAGCTCCTTCACAGTCAAAAAATTCAAAAAAATACAATAATATACTTTATCAAGACTCTGTGTATTTTCTCTTTATGTGGCTTATTTTTCTTACTCCCTTTAATCTATGACTGTATGACTTTGTCTTTTAAAAGACTTTGTTTTATTAATTTAAAAACAATTTATTTTTTTCTAATTCTCTATACTCTCTTCTCTCTTATAAGCATATGTACATATATGTAACACTGTAACCTGTTGTAAGAGGTTGCATGTTTGTTCTCAGTTGCTCAGCCCCAAAATAATCACACAGAAACTGTATTAATTAAACCACTGCCTGGCCTATTAGCTCTAACTTCTTATTGGCTACCTTTTGCATCTTAATGTAACCCATTTACATTATTTTATATTTTACCATGAGACTTGTGGCCTACTGGCAAGGTACCAGCATGTCTGTTTTTGGCAGCAGCTCCATGGCTTCTCTCTGACTTCACCTCCTTCTCCCAGCATTCAGCTTAGTTTTCCCCACCTAACTAAATTCTACCTTGCTATAGGCAAGCCATTTCTTTATTCATTAGCCAATAAAAGCAACATATAGACAGAAGGACCTCCCATACCAGTGACCTATTTACAGGCCCTTTTCATGTGAATTTGTCTTTATTGCATATCTGTAATCCTTTTCTGACCAGAAGTGCTTCTTAAAAAGCTAAACAACATTACTATGGCTAAGGCTGCTTTGCCCTTTGGCTCCACCCAGTACAACATATCAGAGGAGGTCCATTCATTCCCTCTGAGAGCCATTCTCTCCATCCCAGATCCAGAGTCAAGTTGCAGTAGGTATATGTGACCATTAAGCAAGTTGTAGCACTCTGCTCACAAAACCCATTTAAATGCTTCATAGCTGGACCTCCAGAAAGAGTCAGAGTTCATGCTGGCAGCATAGCCCAGGAAGCCACTGTTTTAAAACAGTGTGGCTTTTATTTTCTGCTACTGCTGAATCAGTAATACTTCTCTTAAAGGAGCTACAGCATGCTGCCAGCAACCACACTTTTCAGAAAAAAATGTGGCTAAACTTGTATTTTAGTGTCTAGATTTCCTTTCTAAGCCCTCTCAGGTTTTATGTGGATTTAGCTAGCACACACTGGAGCACCAATTTGTGGCCTCTCTACAACATATATCCTTTTAGGAAAAAAATATATTCTCTGAAATAAAACAAAATGTTTCCCAATTAGCTGGTCCCACCATCAACTTATATATTCAAATACTGTACAGTTTCTCAAGATCTGTGATTTCTTTACATTTAAGCTCTAACATGAAGTTACTTTTGATTCTTGGAGATTTTGTGTAGCAATATGTGGACACATGGATTTATTTAGCTGATTGGAATTGTGACTCATTTAATATCAATAAAAATAACAACATCATTTGTGTGGTCAATGGAGAAGAGTGAATTCCACCCATTTTTCTAGTTTGAATAAGCCATTAAGCCATAAGCCTCCTGTTTTATTCCTTGAAGTGAACTGAAAGTTAAAGAGCCTCTGAGAGTCTGCTTGGGATTGCTCTCAGGTGGAGCTTCAACATCTGTGAGACTCAGGAATTTCTGAGAGGTGGACTTTCAGTGTCTATGAGACTCAGCTCAGCCAGTCTTTCCAGATTTGCAAATGACTGATCTACTCTGAAAAGTTCAATGATGCAAGAACTTGTCTTTGACTGTGTCTATATGAATCTTAATAGCAAAGGACTCCAGAGTTTTACCTGTTTTTGCTTGCCTAGCACTACTAGGATTTTGGTTGTTACTTTATCTCCTAGTTAGTTCCAGCTGTCAATTTCACCTGGTCCTGAGTTATAAGATAATCAGCTGAAGAACTGCCTCCATTAGCTTGGCATGCATTGAATGTCTTTGGGGCATTGTCTTGATTGATAATTAATGTGGGAGGATTTAGCCCACTGTGAGCAATTTCTTCCCTGGGCAGAGGGACCTGGGTTGTCTAAGCAAGATGGCCAAAGTGTAGTCAGGGAGAGCAAATCAATAAACAATAAAGCACAGTAAACTGTCCTCTGTGGTTTCTGCTTCACGTTCTGCCTTAGTTAGTGTTGTGACTTCCCTGTAATTTGTATTGTGACCTGGAAGAATAAGCCAAATAAACCCTGCAGATATTTTTTGTCATGGAATTTTATCTCCACAACATAAATCAAACTAGAAACACCCTAGAGGATAAATTGTAAGGGGCTGGAGAGATAGCTGAGTGTTGAGAAATTTGTCTGCTCTTCCAGAGTATACCGGTTTGATTATCAGCATCTGCATAGTGGCTTTGACCATATGTACCTCCAGTAGTGGGAGATCTAATGTCTTCTGGCTTCCAAGGACACCAACCTGTGCACAGACATATGTGCAGGCAAAACATCTATACACATAAAATAATTTTTATTAAAAATAGATTCTTCTCTCATACAGTACATCCCTACCACAGTTTTCCCAACATCCACTCCTCTCAGATCCTTTCTTTATCTCCTTTTAATCCTAGATCCACTCCTCCTTCATTTTCCTTCAGAAAAGAGCAGGTTTCTAAGAGAAAACAACCAAACATGACAGAACAAGATACACACAAAACCAAACCAAACCAAACAAACAACCAAAAAACAAAAGCAAAGCAAAGCCCTCATATCCAAACAGGATAAGGCAACTCGATAGGAGGAAAAGAGTCCCATGAACAGGCAAAAGAGTCAGAGACACACCCACTCCCACTGTTAGGAGTCCCACAAAATACCAAGCTAACAGCCTTAACATATGCAAATAGGACCTGGTGTAGACCCATGCAGGTCACATGCTTGCCACTTCAGTCTCTGTGAGCCCATTATAAGCCTTGCTTAGTTGATTTAATGGCCCATGTTTTCCTGCTGTCTTCCATACCCTCTGACTCCAACAATCTTTCCATCCACTCTTCCATAGAGTTCCCCAATCTCTGAGGGGAGGGACACAATGGAGAACTCCAATTTAGACTTTCTCTCTCTCTCTCTGCATAATGTCTGACTGTGGGTCTCTGTACCCTATCTGCTACAGGAGGGAGCCTTTCTGATGAAAACTGGACAAGACACCGATCTGTGAATATAGCCAAATATCATAAGGAATCATTTCATCAATTACCTGGATACCAACCCAGCCAGAAAATATTCAATGTACAACCTGTCCTGCATTCAAGATTTGCTAAGGCAATGGTGGCTCAGAACTTGTGGGAGTGGCCAACCAATGTCTAGTTTGAGGTCAATGTCATGGAAGGGAATCCATGCCCTACATATGGCCAGGAACCAGAGACAAGACAGCCCAGGGTAAGGCCAAACATGATTGGCAAAAATAAATAAATAAAAAACAAACAAATAAGTGAATGAATAAAAATTTGTAAACTAGCTACTTGAAAAATACAGATTTTCTTTACTTTTTAATAGCAATGCTTTTAGTCACCCCCATTGCATCTCTGTGATGTTTTGTATGCATTCAATCTCATATATTCTACACAATATAATTCTGGTTAAATATCAGTGATGATAAAAAGAAACATATAAATTGTAATTAAAATGTGTTATGGTGATACTTGTGGAAATAAATGAATGTAGATGATACACTCAGAGCCAAATGCCAGTCCATGAGTCTTAATGTCTGTTTGCCCAACACTTAGGTCTATATTAGGCCTTTGGTTTTTTTTTTTGAAGAATTTGTAGGATTATTTTTTCAAAGACTTTACCACATATGTTTTGGTTTGTCAGAAGAGAAAGGAATCTAGCATATAAGAGAGCAAGAAATGGCTTTGAAGAGGAAAAAAGACAAAGAGCCTTTTCTTTATGTGTGTGCATGTATGTGTGCTTGTACATGTGTGTGTGTATACACATGTGTGTGCACTGTGTGTGTGTATAAGGGAACTGTTTGATGGGAGGGAAGGATCAGCAGAATGGTAGAGGAGAAAAATAGGCTACTGGAGTGAGTGGATGTGAGCCAAATACAATGATGAACAGGCATGAAAGTGCCATGAAACCGTTATTGTGTATATACTAAAGCTTTGGTGATAAGAATGTATATATTTGAGGTTAGGCGTACAAAAAGATATGGCAATAAATGCTATGAGGCACATTTATTCTTACTCTCTGTATAGTATGACATCAAGGTCTGCATCATTCATTGCATAGCTATTGCCACTAAGCTTTTATTGCATGTGTAGGATAGTTGATTGAGGGTTAAGTCTCTGTGAGGTATTTGCTTCAGGCAGAAGTTGTAAGATATTTATTTCATTGTGATTTTAGGAGCTCTGGCCTGTTTTCATAGCCTTTTATGTCACCCCACTTTCCTTTAGAAATGAATATTCAGCCTCTACAATACTGAGAAAAGCCAGTATTTCATGTCCTGGTTCATGTCATTTACAGCCTCCCAAAATTTTGTATAGGAACGACTATCACACACATCCACAACCTAGCAGTTGACTCCTGCTTCATTACTGTAATCTTGTCTAAGCCGTGATTCAGTGTATGTGATCATCATTCATTATTCAGATTTTAAATATATTGTTTTGGCACTGAACACCTATTTCCAATCATGGAAAAATGGAAATAAAAAAGTCAAAATTCACAAGCACATTTTAACAGGACAAGGAAGAGAAAGCTACAGTACTGCAGAGCTAAAGAAGCAATGTCTCCTAACATCTTAGCAGCCCCTGCCTGCCCAGGATCAGGAGGTACCACAAGCCTTACTTGTACTTTTCACTATACATAAGTTAAAGATGTCACTCAGCATCCAGGAAAAAGAAATGGAGAGCTCCAGGGAGATATGTGTTCCACTGATTTATCCATCGCAAGAACCAAAAACAGAGGGTAAAGCTTGTCAGTTAAGTTTGTTTAGTTTTACTTTTTAAAATATGGTGACATTAAAGGAGATCCATGCAGATAAGACCACAAATGTGGTATTTGTACAGAACATTCTAAAGCAAAGGAATCAATCGGCATTACTTGGAGTCAGAGCAGCAAAAGGGAAGGTTCCAGTGTGCCCAGGAGAAAGCTACTGGCATAAGAAGACTGTGGGTGGATAGTAGGAAGTTAGATGTTCTAAATGATATGCTTAAGAACAGAGAAAGGGAAGGAAGGCTTCAATGTGCCTGAGTAGAAGCTATAATAGGCACAGGAAGACTGTGGGTAGGGTAACTAGGAGGTAGCTATTCTAACTGACACATTTAAAAGCATATTCGAGTGACTGTGGTTGGTCTTATGTTCAAACCATAAGGAAAATTATGAAAACTTATGTTCAGAATATTCTGAGCTTCCAGGGTTCATTGTAGAGATTGTAGTCTTAGTCTATAGTCTTAGTTGTTACCAAGGTTACAGGTCAGATCTCTATTGTCATTTATAATTTAGCTCTTTTTCCTTTGTGTGTTTCGCCTGTCATACTAACATGACTTAAAATCTTGAAATTTTCTTTAAAAATTCTGAAACTATAATTAACATTGGGTTAACAACAAATAGTTGGGGTTGGGCAGTGGTGGTGCATGCCTTTAATCCCAACACTCATGGGGCAGAGGAAGGAGGATCTCTGTGAGTTCAAGGCCAACCTGGTCTACAAGAGCTAGTTCCAGGATAGGCTTCAAATCTACAGAGAAACTCTGTCTTGAAAAACAAAACAAAACAAAAAACCCAAATACTCTATAAATATCTCAACCTATAGTTTCCATTTTAAAGATGTGTTTGATTGTTTGATTTGGTGGCCATAAAGAAGAAAAAATGAGAATGCAATTTTGTTTTTAATCAATGATAGGATTGTTCTAAATAAGCAATTGAATGTTAACATCACATATGCAATTAAAGCACTGTATTTAGAAATGATAGAATGGGAATATATCCTTCTGGATAGATGAAAGAAGATATTTTTAGAAGATATAAGATGGGGAAACTATAAGTAGTGGTCCAGGAAGAGATATGGCCATGTATGGCTAGAATATATCTTCATAATCATATAATGATATTAAATCTCTGATTCCTACCCTGAACCCATAGCCCTCACAGTAGAGACAGGTGGGTGTAGAGTTGATGCCATTCCCCAGGTTAAAGTTTGGTTAATTTGTATGGAAGCTTTAAAAAAATATTCAAAATCATTCTTAGTTACTGAACTGTGTAAAATCAATGTCTGCACAATTTTTGATCCCTGGTCTAGAACATCAAATTACCAAAGGCATAGAGAAAGGCTGTTGCTAGTTGTCTCCAAAGTTTTACTCCCTAAATTAAAAAGGGAACAACAACAAACAGAAAAGCAATGCTAAATTTATTAATTATACTGTAGTAACTAATACAATTACCTTAGCAGAATTCTCATATGGTTAAGCAATAAAGAATAAGGGAACAAATACTTGTAGTATTAGGGCTCAATTAGAGTAATTTTACAACTTAGGGACAACCCATCTTTTAGTCTACTTCTTTCTAGGATATAAACTGCCCGAGATTCAACAGAATTTGAAATATCTATTTTCTTAAATAGCTTTGAAATGGCAACACAGAAACATGTGAGTATGAAGCAACCTATAAGAAGCGCTGGTGTTCTTAGGGAGCAACCTCATCAGATTGTTTGCAGCTTGATTTTTCACAGACTTCTGTATTCTGCATTCTGGTGCAAACAGCTAAGCTATTATCTTTTCTGATTCATTCATTGCTCAGCAAAAATGGAGAAACATGCTTCATTTCACACTCCTTAGTATGGTAGACAGACAAAAATGTCTGTTGGTTTTGCTTCTGAGTGCCTGAAGATGATTGACATGTGGGTTTCTTCTGGGCCAAAACAAGGCATAGATTTAACTTTGCAATGACAAGTTAATGCCTTGCATGTTGAGGACTAATGACAAATACAGAGAATTGTAGTATTTGATTTTAATTGTTAGTCCAAGAGGATTGAGTTAGCTGTAAAGAGTGATAATGTGTTTCATCACCTTGATTTTCAATGAAGTACTTCCTGCTTAGAATAACATGCTTGCAATTAGGTGAGCAGTACTTTAAGGCCTACATATTTTTAATATTGGAGTTTACTGAGAGAAAATAGGATTCCTTTTACAATCCTGTGCCTGTTTTCTTATTTTTATTCTCACTGGAACGTGCACATGGAAGACACCAGTCCCTCCCTGCAATATGCCAGCTTTCCATTGAGACATTGCCTACAAGTGAGAGTAGATGTCACTGGCTTAACTTAGTTACACTGCAACCTGAAACATTAGTCTCCTAGACATATTTATTTCCACAGGTCTCCTTGTAAGACTTTGATTTAGAGAGGAAAAGAAGCTTATACTTTGAAGTAGAAACTCAGCTGATTGTAGATAAACTGCAACACAGCTGCGGGACCCTGTATTACAAAACTTCAGAGAGTATTCCCCATTTTATATGTCAGTGGGTTTGCCTAGGGTAAGCTCCTCTATAACAGCAGGCAATCTTTCTGGTTTCGGCTGTCTCTTGCAACATATTCTCTCTTCACCGTGTGTAGCTTCGTTCCCTCCGTAAGTTCCACATATCTGCAAATATTTTTCCTTTAGAGTAGGACTGTTTCGTAGAGCAGCATTTTTTATTTTATTATTATTATTAAAAAAATTTCCACCTCCTCCCCTCCTCC
>LOJH01060215.1:0-11157 GCA_001685095.1 Ellobius talpinus
AAAAAAAAAAGAAAGAAAGGATTTTTTCTTCTATTACAGCATTTTCAAAGGTCTCATGATTTAATGGATTTTGATGAGGGCAGCAGTAGCAATTGTTTCTATATGTATTGTGATACATTAACCTCTACAGATGGCGAAGTAGCAGGACTTAAGGCAATAAAGTAGTTTTCTCAGTATTATTTGATATTTTTTTTGTAGAGCCAGAGTTAGTAATTGCGAGTTTGACATGAAAATGCGGGAACTTTCTGTATACATTTATCAGGCTGGTATTCTAGAGTGCTCCCCACTCCCTGTATTTTTGTCAACAGTGTTCTATTGACAAAAGCATTCTCTAGAGCAGTGATTCTCAACCTTCCTAATGCCGCAACCCTTTATTACAGTTCCTCATGTTGTGGTGACTCCCATCCATAAAATTACTTTATTGCTACTTCCTAATTGTAATTTTGCTACTGTTACAAATTATAATACAAATAAATGATATGCTGGATATCTGATAGGCGACCCAAAGGGGTATGACCCATAGGCCGAGAACTGCTACTCTAGAGGATGCTAAGCAGGATGCTAAGAGGATGTGTTGTCATTTGTGTGGGCAGCAGCCTCTGGCAGGTTCTACCTTGGGGGTTCAAACAGAAATGAATGGATCTAGAGTCAGCACATTCAGGTTGTGTTCTATTCATGTGACAGCATAATCGTCATTAGTAATGTTTAGTCAAACTCTTGACTCATTTAGGATAAATAAATAGATGAAAGAGTAACAAGACAACAAAATAGTATTTCTTGTTTTGAATTTATATCCAATGCATTTTGAATGCTATTAGATGATTAAAAAAAACCCACAATGTCCAGGACATAATTGATGCTCAATATATACTTTATGATTCTCATTGTTACTTGATGACATAGAGCATTTCATAGCTATTTTTTATCTCTAGTTTATATAACAAATCAAACCTATTTCTTTGAGAAAGGCATGATCAAGACAGTATTTTTATAAGGATGGTTTCAAATTACAAATCAGAATGGGAAAAACTGGGCCAAGTGAGTGGCTTGAAAAGTTGCTTCCAAAGAGACAGGTTTCCATGGATGTTCTGCAGCGAGGCTTTCAATGCACAGTGCAGTGAGTTAGAATGCAGCCAGGGGAACCTCAGCATGGCCAGCTATTGCAAGCAGTCTTTCAGAGAGCTGCCTCTGACTGATTTTCTGTTGTTTGGAATGACAAAACAAGATTGGTTTGCGAGGAACATAGTAGAATCAAATTTGGATCTTTTGAGATTTTCCTATGATGAGTAACTGCCCCATTAAGAACATGGACACCCTGTCTCGATAAACAAAACAAACAAAAACAAAACAAAAGTACATAAAATGGGCCAGGCAGTGGTGGCACAGGCCTTTAATCCCAGCACTCAGGAGGCAGAGGCAGAGGCAGGCAGGTCTCTGTAAGGTCAAGGCCAGCCTGGTCTACAAGAACTAGTTCCAGGACAGCTAGGGCTGTTACACAAAGAAACCCTGTCTTGAAAACAAAAACAAAAATGAAAGCAAAAACAAAAACAAAAAAACACCCCAAAGCAAAAAGAAAACAAACAAACAACAACAAAAGAATATAAAATGGTTGCCTGGGTTTTCTTAATATTGCTCTTGTGACTTGAGTGATTGATCCCTTTTCTTTATTATTTTTGAAGTTATAATTACATCGTTCTTCCTTTCCATTCTTTCCTCCAAACCCTTCCATGAACCCTCCTTTGCTTTGTTGAAATATATGCGATCTTCTTTAACTGCTATTACACACACACAGACACACAGATACACACACACAGAGTGAGAGCGAGAGCGAGAGCAAGAGAGAGAGAGAGAGCTCTGTTTGTAAATATTACTTTATTACTTGTATTTGTGTTTTCAAGGCTGGCCATTTGGCATTGGATAACCAATTGGTGTGCTCTTCCTGGGGAAGACTGTGTCTCCTGTTCTTAGTATTCCTTAATTGCATGCAGTTCTTTGTCTAGATTTGAGACCTCACAAGCTTTTGCTATGCGCTGTCGCATGGCTATTGTTCTCCATGTTCAGATTGTGTTTAGGCAGTCATGCTGATGATGCCTAATGGGTGTAACATCACTGACCTTTCCAGGGGAAATAATCTCACAGCAAGATTCACGGTCCTCTGGCTCTTACAATCCAATCTGTCCCCTCTTCTGCAATGATCCCTGAGCATTGGTGCAAGAGTTGTGCTGTAGATATATCAGTTGGGGCTTGGGCCCCATAACTTTGCATTTTGATTGGCTGTGATTTTCTGCAATCATCTCTGTCTTTTGCATAAAGAAGCTTACTTGATGAGAGGTGAATACTACATTATTATGTGGGTTTATGGACAAATATTTAGAATGTGTTTAGGGGTTACACTGACGATGTGGAGTTTGTAGGTTCTTCTCCAAGATTTATGATTTCACTACCTTGGGTAGGTGGTAGATTTCCAGTACTAAGCACATTTTTTTTCTTGTTGGGCAGGTCAAACTAAAGAGCTGTTTGTTAATACCAATGTGTGCATGCCAGTATTGCATCCTTAGTGTTATCATGTCATGTTGGTCATTGTTGAAGCTCATAGGCATCATAGATGGTAGGACTGCTGGTTGCTTCCATATTTGGAAACCCTTTGGTGCCTTCTGGTGCCATGAAAACTAGTCATTAGGGAGGAGACTTACAGGTTAGATCCAACTTGGGTCCCGTGGGCCCTAAATATGAAGTACATGTTGTCTTCAGCAATAGGGAGCACCTTCTATGTCTGGGGTAACCAAGGGCAGTAGTAACAACCTGTAATGTTTTGGGTCTCTTTTGGTCAAATATAAACAGAAATTCAAAAGAAGGTTTTTTTATGTCAAATATTTTTTTAATAGTCTGTGGTTATTGAGGGAGGAGAAACGTCAGCCCAGATTAGAAATACTACATATAGATATTATTACAGATAGGTGAATAGATGGATAGATGATAGACAGACAAACAGACAGACAGACAGATAGATAAATAGATATGATTTCTTATGACTTTTCTATCCTTACTGCTCTTTTAACCCTCCTCTCTCCTTCTGTATTTATCTCTCTTCCTCTCCCTAATTAAACCCCTGTGTTTCTCCCACTTCTCCCTTCAGCTCACTTACAACCTGCTATTCTCCTCTCTATTGCTCACTCCAGATCTTCCATCCACGTAACTGCTGAGATGGAGAAATCAGTGCTGTTCTGCTGTGGTGCTGCAGCGTACACAGCACACACAGAGTCCATAGTGTACGGTGCTACTTAGACACGATACAAATGTGTCGTCTCTGCATACACGCACAGGAAAGCGTTGGCACTGTGGCACTTAGTGCTACTCACAGTTAGGCATAGACGGCCTTTTAGAACTTGTCCACTGCATATTTGAGGGGATACATTTATTCCAAGTGGGGTGTTTTGAGAATAAAACATAGGTTTACAAGGAAGGATGAGAAGTATTTTTTTTCAAGGCAAGTAGATCACTTTTATCCAGTTAATGTTAATGAGGACATTTTAATTAATTGTTTCAAGAAGCTTTTCTACACTGCTGTTCTTGCCCTCCAGAAGCCCTTGTTACCTATTTTTCTACTTTTCTACCCTGGGTCTTTCTATTTTCTTTGTAGCAGTCTTTAGGAACAGGGACAAGCAAGGTTCTTAAACAAATTTAGCCCTATTAATCCTTTGCTTGTATTAAAATTTAACAGACAATAAATGTATAGCTGCATTTTCCTATATACTGAGTAGTTGGTGGGAATTCCAAACCGAGAGAAGAGCAGAGTGACCAGGAGAGGAAGTGAGAGAAGGCAAGAGTGTGTACTAAGTGGGCTTCCAATGCCATTTATCCTTGGTTTGCAATAATTTCAAATGTGTATTCAAGTGGTGTTAAATAAGCTTACACGAGTTTCTTTGTTTTTTCATTTTGTTTAATATTTATTCACTTTATGATCTACTGCAAAGCAATGGATGAATTTAATGAACAAGATAGATATTGAATTTTTCTTCTTCTGGAGTTAATCTTTAGTGCATAAGGCAGATAGTCGATAAATACTCAAAATAAGTAAGAAATATTGTTGCATGAATAAGGATTCTAGTGAAGGTGGCTGAGGGAGTCATACTTTAGCACATCCATAAGCAAACAATGACATTTTAGGTAGTAAGTACCATGAAGAAAGCAAAATAAGTAAAATAATAGGGAATGAACATCTCAGAACATTTATAGATATTCAGGTCCATATCTGAATAAGTTCAGGGAATGGCACGAATCACATTATTTTTATTTAACTTTATAGTAGCTTGTGGCACCATCTACTATAGAAGCTGAGGCAGGAGGATTGTGAATTTGAATCCAGTAAGGCCTTTGCTCAAAACGTGTCTGTGTGTTTTGTGTGTGAGCCTCGTTATTTCTAAGGGTATATCATTTATCTAGATCAGTGCATTTGTGGCCAACACGTGAAATGTGCTCGTTTACTCAAGGCTTCCTAGTGTTGCTCTGGGAGCAAACAGCGAGCCCTCACTGCTGCAACGTTAACCTTGCCAATCACAGACTTCCTGTAAGTGCACTGTAGTTTCTTGGAACCTTGTCTGGCTTGGTGTTGGCATCCTTTTGCTAGATTACATTT
This sequence comes from Ellobius talpinus, assembly GCA_001685095.1. Classification (NCBI taxonomy): domain Eukaryota; kingdom Metazoa; phylum Chordata; class Mammalia; order Rodentia; family Cricetidae; genus Ellobius; species Ellobius talpinus. The sequence goes on from LOJH01060215.1 coordinate 4,637, forward strand.
ATGCATTAGTGCCATCTGTGCCTGCTGCACCTTCTGTGAGTTAGCCCTGTCCAAATGACTGGCATTTATCTGGAAACAGAGGGGAGAAAGAGAGAGAAAGACAGAGACAGAGACAGAGAGATTTTTTACTCACTGTTGGCACAAGTGGAATTTTGTAAGGGAGACATAAAGCCATTTCTCTTGACTTACTGACTCCTGGAAAATTACATGTAATAATTATTTATTTTTAGCCTCTGAAATGCAAAAGAAGTTACAACCCAGTGTCTAAATAAAGAAATACAACAAAGCACACATTTGCTAGGTTTTCAAGTGGAGAAAAATTTTGTGCAATTTGAATACGAGGGTGCTTCTCATGTGATAGTGAATATACATAATATGGGGTTTGGTGTGGCTGAGCAGATATGGTAGATACTTGAACTGAGTTCTATTTTGATCAATGTGTTGAAGTGTAGACTTAATTTTACAATTTTATTTGGGAAACGATAGCTCTATATTCGACATATAAATCAGATTACTGAATTATTCCATAGACTCTCTCCAAGATGTTATTATTTTAAGCCATATGGTATTGCCACAGTTCTCATACCTCCAATATACCCTAAGCTGTGAGTGGAAATAGATGAATCGTTTTCTCATCAGTAAAAATAGATGTCGAAAAGTTTCAGCTCACTTACGCTGCCTATTTTTAAAATATACCTATTTTCAGATGCTCAATCATCTGGTTTCCATTCCTGGGGCAGATTAGACATGGAGAACTAGACCAGGGTCATGGGGCCTCCTAGCAATAGATACAAAACAGTGGGGAGAAGTGGCAGCCTCGAGGAAGATGAAGGAAAGAGCAGACAGACAGGGACTCAGAGAAGCATGGCAGTGTAGGGTTGTTCATCGGGAGAAGCAACTCCCCAGGACACTCCTGAACTGTGGACAGAGTAACAACCAGTGCCGGCGATTACAGACTCCTTATGCATGACGATTTATGCACGCAGCTCAGTTTAGGAAGAAGAAAGTATGAATACATTCCTGAAAAGATTTAACCCAAGATGGGAAGCACAAAAGGCTTAAGAGTCTAATAAGTATAACTGTTCTGTGTGCTGCCTGGTACTCTTTTAGGCTCAGAGAGAAGTTCAGACCGAGCCTCACTATGTAGCTCCGGCTGGCCTAGAACTCACATGTAGACCAGGCTAGACTCAAAGATGTGTCAATTCTCCTGCAGTTGTCTCTCAGAATGCTGAGATTTTTTAGGAGTGTATCACACTTCCCGCCCTCAAATTGTACTTTAAAACAATGTTGGAAACTAGTAATTCCACTTTATTGTTTTCTGGATATTCAGTTGTTGATTTGGAAAAGTCTTGACAACCACAGCACTATTCCTGTGTTTTGGTGTGAAGGAGGAGAGGCCACAGAACTGCTTAAAGATCTTGTGTCCATCTTGGGGGTAGGGAGTGGAAGTGCCGCGGGGTGGAGGGCAGGAATCATTGGTTGCAGCTCCATCTAGGAGGTGGGGGTGGGAGTCAGCGGCTACAGATACATCCTTCATAGCTAAGCACAGCAGTACTCTTTCGCTATCCAGTGCTGGAGTCTTACCTGATGTTTTTTTCCTGATGGCCTAGTCTATGAGCCCAGTTGTGTTCACTTCATTTGCCAGATGGCTGGCAATGACAAAACCCTCCCAGCACCTCGGATGGGTAGAAAACCAGCCCACCACCCCTCCCTCAACTGTTAGGATCACTGCTCTGGTTCGAATTACTGATTGTCCTGCTATTATGCAGAGGTAAGTTTTCCAACTCCGTTAAGTATCCTATTGAGATTGAAGTCAGTAATATTTCTACTGCCTTCTTCTTAGTTAACTTTTGAAATGGTGAATATTTTCTTGAATATGTGCCTGATAAGAAGAACCTTTTATGTACATCATCAGTTTTGCTACAGTACAATGAATCAACCACATTATAAATGAAACAACCATGGTAGTTTCTATACATAATCATGTGATAATGACTTGTAATGGAAGGCTATCCAATCTTTCAACAGTTTGGAGGGGCTTAATTTCAATAAAGTTTTATTGGTTATTTTTAAAGCCAAAGTCTCATTATCTATAAGGAAATTCTTTTCACTCAAACTTTTTATTATATTTCTAATTTGTTATGTATTTTTGCTTTTACATTTTATTCTTTGAAAATTTCATATATATATTTATTCTGCATTGCACTCTTACCCCCTCTCTTCTGCCAAATCCTTTCTTCATTTGTATACTCTAAATTCACCTCCTCACTGAATTCTATAATCACATTGCAGTTACTTAAAAGTCATATACATAATACAAATAATATCTTTAATTATATATGACATAAAGGTTATTGTTATTTTAAATGTACAGTTTAGTATCATCAAATCCATCTACATTATTTTACAACCATCACTTTTATCTATCCCCAGAATTTTTATCAGCAACCCAAACTGAAGTTTCATACCCCTTGAATGGTCCTTGACCTCCTCCCTAATTCCCAGTAGCCACTCTGGATCATCTGTCCTGTGTGTGTGGTAGCTTTAGATTCCACCCACATGTGGAATCATGTGGTATCACTCTTCTCTTACTGGTTGTTTCGGCTCGCACAGTTCTTTCCAAGTGCAATAATGTTGTAGCATGCAGTGTTAGAATTTTATTTCCTTTTTTAAAGTTAAATTTTTAAAGTTTCATGCATAGGTACTATATTTATATCATTTCTATCCCTTCCATGTCCAATCCTAGTGAGTCTCTCCCTAATCTCTCAAATTATTGACATCTTTACCATTATTGTTATAAACACACACACACACACTTGTTGAGTTCATTTAGTGTTGCTTATATGTCCATGTGTTCAGTGTTGTTTGCTTGTGTTTGGGTGAAATATCAGGAGGCTAATCTCTGAAGAAGACTTAATGCCTTTCTCTCAGCAACCATTGACTGACTGAGCTCTTCTTCTAGTGGTGGGGAATTGTTAGATTTCTTCTATTCACGTTGGCATCTCACCTGGTCTTGTCAATATGTGGGTCTTTCTGAGGAGACCATACTGTTGGGATTTCATGGGTACAGCATCCCTGTCATGTCTAGAAGGCACTGGCAGCAGATATCTTGGTCTTCTGTCTCTTGATATCTTCCCGACCCCCATCTTCCATGCTATATTCTGAGCCTTAGGTGTAGGAGCTCTTTACATTAGAAATATATGTTTTGGGACTGGATGCCCTGTAGTCAGCTGGCTGATTTTTGACCAGTTACAAATGTTTGTAATTGTCTCCATCTGCTGAAAAAAGAAACTTTCATGACAAGAAATGAGAGCTACATTCATCTCTGAGAATAAAAGATAAATATTTAGAATGTATTTGGGAATTATATTGGTTTGGGAAAGTAGCAGTAGTAGGCTCACTTTTAAGGATGGATAGAATAGTTCACTGTGTTCCTATATCTAATTTAAACGCTGCGTTGTCCCTGAAAAGACACTCCGGTTCGGCTTTTTGACCTTCTGACCCTTGTGAATAATGCTGCTATGGATGCAGGAGCCCTTGCTCCCAGGTCTTTTAGAGCCATATCAGAAAGCCATTCCTGGCTCACACTGCAATTCTGTGGTTATTTCTTTGAAGAACCATCATTATGTCTTCCAGAAAGACCACATAATTTTATAGTTCCCTTAGACATTCATAAGGATTTGAGTTTTCTACGTCTGCTCAAGCTTATTTATGTTTAAAAGTGATGATAGCCATCCCAAGGGGTAAGTAGTAGGATAATGTCAGTTTTGGTAAAAGCTTCCATTTCTTCCCTACTTTTTATTTATAAGTAATTTATTATTCTTATTTTTATCCATTTTTATATATAATTAATTCATTTCTCATATATATCTAAGATTTTTAAATGATTTTTATACATGCACAATGAAATAATTACTAATAAAATAATAGTGAAATAATTACAAATAAACATAGCCATCCTCTTTTATAGTTAACTTTCTTTATGTTTGTGTGAGAGAAGACAGTACCACATCAACTTTTAGCTCATATTCCTCATGCAATACGCTATTACTAGCAACAACCTTCAACTGTGTGTCTTGAAACACCTTTCCAACTACAAATTTGTATCCTTTGACCTCCTTTTCCATTTCCCACTGCCTTTCTGTCCTTGGCCACCATCACTCGACCACTCTGCTTATTTGACTTTTAAGGAAATATTTTGTACATGTGCTCACATTGTGGTTTTGGCTCCTTTGGATTTTCACAATGTCATCTGATTCAATGATGCTGTCCATGACAGACTATTCTTTTGGAATGCTGCATAGCGTTCCTTTGTATATACCACATCTTCTTTTCCTTTAAAATTGTCTTCATCTTAAAAGCAGAAGTCGTCTGAAAGTCTCTCTTACCTTTTTTTACTCATTGGTAGACACAGGTTGTTTCTATACTTTGGCAATTGAGTATTTCTGTACCCACAACAGTGCTTTTTCCTACTCAGGCATTTGGATTGGCACAAGAATACAAATGCAAAGATGTTATGTTGGGTGAGACATAGTAACTTCAAAACAGACTTTCTATATAAGAAATGTAATCAGACTTCTTAGTTCATTTAAAAAATCTAGACTTGTTATGTGCAGCTGTCTCATTTGATAAAATTGACGTATTTTTGCAATGAAATATGTACTTTAGCATGCAAGTCTTTCCAGAGCATTATAAAGTCTCCTTTCCCCTTTCAGCTTAAAGTCAAAGCTAATCATTTACTTCAGTATGGCAATTTATCATCTCCCCAAGTCTTTAGGTCATGTGACCTTCTACATGAGTAGTTGACATGTGGGCTGTGAGATGGCGGTATTAGAACCAAGACCTCTTGAGATCGAGTTAGTCACATTAGTAATATAATATAGTAAATTGTTTTGTATAGAAATAGTTGGAATTGCTATATTTTGGTAAAATGGAAATTCTTGTGAACTCATTAACCAAGTCCCCTTAAAAATGTCACATAACATGAGCCTTGCGTGGGGTTTCCATTCTTCAGATATTGTAGGCAGATCGTCATCTGTAAGTATTTGTTGCCTTTACTGTCTTGTATAGTAATCAGCATTGATCCTGTAATCTTGACTGTTGTCTGCAGCCATTGTTTTAGACATTAATTTTTAACTTCTCGCAAGGTTAAAAAAATTAAAGAGCAATGACAGAAACATACTTCGTTAGAATTTCTCTTTTCTGGAGAACTGCTGAATGATTCTGAATTATATATCAGACTTTGGCTCCTTGGGACTCTCCTGTTCATAGACACCACCTGACACAACAGCCTGGTGGACACAGTTACCCTGATGTCAGCTACTGTATTTCCTCAATGGATGTATTTTTAATACTGATCAATGGAAACTGATCCTAGTCATACACAAAATGGTCTGATGTAATCTTTTTCAGTGTGAGAATGAATCTCATGCCCCCCCGAAAGTAAATGTTAGCTTTAGAAATTTTGAATTCCTAGAAGGTAGTGTGATTATAGAAAATATCATGCTCCCATTGGTGTTTAGTTTTATTGATATGCAGGATTTGAAATTACTATAAAAGTAATAGATTTGCATGGTGTTATCTTTTTAACCAATATTTGTGCCTGGAATTCAGATTTGCTTTTTCTTATTTCCATATGCTCTGTTTTAAACATATGTTAAGATGTTATTTAAAACTAGATGTACCAAAAAAACCCCACATAAAATATGTTTTCTTCATTATCAGAGGCATCATTTGGAATGGGAGAATGTAAGTTATGTCTGTGAAACAGTTTTTAATAGCATCAGATAGAACGAACATCTGGCTGCCATTCCACCAGTTGCATTGGTGCTGTCAGAAGAGCCTATATGAAAATGCCGATACAATTGTCCGTTCTTGGGGTGTGTCAACACCATAATGTTCACTGAGTGTTTTCCTTGTTCCAAAGATTAGTGTTGATGTTACTGGAAGAATAAGATTAGAAAAGTAAACAGATATACCACATTTCATTAAAAATGTTTGCCAATGCTGTTGAATTTCCTTGAGGGTGCTATTCAAATAAAACTGCAACTACGTCATTTCATGCATACCTTCTCTCTGTTGTGCTAGGCTGTTGTGGTTGGGTTGGCACAGGCGTTACAGTGGCATTGCAATTGTAAATGACAATTAGGGCTTCTTGTTTATGTGCTTCAGTCATCAAAGGAATATATTGAAGAGATAAGTTCTCTGTCTCTCTCTGTCCCTGTCTCTCTGTCTCTGTCTTTGTCTCTCTCTCTCTCTCTCCATTTGTGTGTCTGTTGAGGTCACAGGTAAGTCTTGGTGTGTCCTTCCTCAGGAAAGATGAACCATAAAATGAGACAGGGTGTTGTATGGAGGCTTTTTGTTTGTTCCTGGCTGCCCAAACCCAAAATAATCACTCAGAAACTATATTATTTAAATATCTACTTGGCCAATAGCTTAAGCATATTTCTAACCCACTATTACATCTTAATTTAACCCATTTTTATTAATCTGTGTATTGCCACATGGCTATGGCTTACCAG
>LOJH01060217.1:0-11157 GCA_001685095.1 Ellobius talpinus
TTTATTAACCAATGAAAGTAACACATAGACAGATAACCCTCCTACATCAGACATGCTAAAGTATCATTTTGCCAGATCCAGGTTTCTGTGCTCAGGATTGCAAAATCTCTTTTAATTTAATTTGAGGCACTTCCAGTTCAGCTGAAGTAGATGTAACTGAATTACACAGACTTCATTCTGGATTGCAGAGTCCAGAAGACTGGATTGCTCATCTGGATTGTGACCCATAGCACCGAGTCTTCATCATGTTTAGAAAACCAATGAGAGCTCATGCTTGTGAATGAACATACAAAAGCAACTGAACCCACGTCTAGTTGTCCCATGTCTGTGTTCTTGGTTTACTATAAAAAACACATTCTATGAAGCTGTGTTTGAATTCATAACAGGCTGTGGCACCGTTACTCTCAAATGTTTTAAAATTCCCTTCGGAGCTGTTGAGATGACTCAGAAGCTAAAAGCCCACACTGTTCTTCCAGAGGTCCTGGTTTTGGTTCTGTGCACCCACATGAGGCAGCTCACAATACCTGTAAGTCCATGGAATCTGCCAGTCTCTTCCAGCCCCCCACAGACATTACATGCAGTGTTGTACATGTGTATGCTCACACGCAGACACAAGACACAAGGATATTTCATTCCTCCCCTCTTCTGCCTCCCTCCTTCCCTCCTGTCCTCCCTTTCTTCCTTCTCTCTCTCCTTTCCCATCTCTCTCTCTCTTTGAAAAGTTGGTCTACTTCTTTAAACATGGACAACAAAGGTTCTGCGACAGCAGTGGGGATCCCAGCCGAGGCAGTGGGATTCCCTGGGTCAACTCTGGGCGGAAAGGAAGAGACAATGGTACTCTGACCAAATCAGGTGACCCATCCACCCATGTGTCACTGTGGAAGAGTCAAACAGACAATACCTTCTCACAGAGAGCAGCATCATTTGGAAAGCAAACGTATGGCAAGAAACATAAGAGAGGACTGCTTGTGCTAAGAATTCAACTAGAAGTCTAGGGAAGTGGCAAAGACAGAGCAAAGTGCAGAAAGGTTGTTTTGGGCATTGCCTTTTCTCTCTGTGGACGAGCTGTACCATATCATTGCAGCTCTTATCTTTGACTCACACCTGACTGGACTCACTCTGGTGTCTTCCATATGCCCATAGATAATCCAAGATTTTTCAGAATATAATTTTTCCTCTATATGGCATTAATTGGGATCTCTCTTCATTTAAGAATTAATCTACAAATTCCAAAAGTGTTCAGATATTTCAGTTCTGTTTCTTGCTTAGTTTTCTTAGTTTATTTCAAGTTTCTGATGGAGAATGCTGTTATTTCCCTTCATTCTTATGACTCCACACTAAACGTGCAAACACTTTCATTTCCAACTAAACTTTTTGTGTGTATATGTGTATTGTGATGTGGATATCAGTGTACATGTTGTGTACACATGTATGAGTTCAGGTACATCTGGAGTGTGAATCTAATTGGTCTTAATAATAAAAACCTGGAGACAGATATCGGGTTGAAAGTTGAAAGATCGGTAAAGGAGCCAGCCACTAGAGAGACTTCTTCTACCCAATCCTCCGACCAAAGGGGCTGAGCTCCTGTCTCTATGAATCCTCAGACTGAATGGGTGAGAGATCCTTTCTCCACCTGCCTTATATCCTTATTGCCACCTCTCTAAGTGCTGGGATCAAAGGCGTGTGCCTCCCAAGTACTGGGATCAAAGGCGTGTGCCACCTCTGCCTGGCCTCTATGGTTAGCTAGTGGCAAGCTCCACCCTCTGATCTTCAGGAAAGCTTTATTTGTTATAGCATAAACAAAATATCACCACATACATCCCTATTCAGTTTGTGTTTGGAGGTCAGTGCAAAGCCTTGGGTGCCAGTCTTCATAATCCACCATGTTCCTGCAGGGATTTTCCTGCCTGTCCCTGCCACCATGTCACCGTAGGAGTACAGGCCTGCACCACTGAGACTGACTTCAATTGTGTTCTGGAAATCTGGACTCAGGACCTCATACTTAAAAGGACAAGTCTTTGCCCATTAAGCCATCTCTCCAGCCCCCAACCTTCCAAAGTCACATTTGATTCATAATTAGTAGCCTCATTTATGTCTATACTTTTTGTTTGGTTGGTTTTGGTTTTTCAAGACAGGTCTTCTCTGTGTAGCTCTGGCTTTACTGGAACTCGTTCTGTAGACCAGACTGACCTAAAACTCACAGTGATCCATTCCTTTCTGCCTCCCAAGTGCTGGGATTGAAGACTTGTGTCCCCACCTCCCAGATAGACTTTACACTTTTCTTATTGTCCAGAGCAGCGTGTTGCTCTGAGTCAAGGGCTGTCCAACCACATCGCTTCCTCTGTCATACTGTTTGCTTGTCTGTCATGAACACAGAAAGGAAATGAAAAGCAAAATTGAGGCCATTTCTAAGCATAATGGCTTTTCTCAGTTATTTGACATTAGATTTAAATAATTCAGAGTATTTCCCAAATAGTTGCTTTTTGAAGTAAAACTAGGTTTCCCATGCTAAAATATGCAGGGGAAAAATCTGGCAGTCTTTGTTCTGTTTATGTGTTGAGGAATATCATTAATTCTTCTGAGATAAAATTTCACACATTATAGCAATACACTGGGGACAATCACAGATTGCCCTAACCCAGACTGAATTGAATTTTCGCTCCAATAAAGCTGAAAGTTTTATCATCACAGAAAAAAGATCAATATTCCTTGTGTCTTACAATCTTCCTGGGGGAGGTTCTTGTGCATTGATTGCCTCCTTGGGGGCATCAAGCCTTACTGTATTCGTGTAATCTTTCCAACCAGGCCTGTTATTATTACTAATGTTGTTTAATATACTTTAAATGGCAACACACTGGCTTCATAAAGTTTAGAAGCCTCCTGGGGTCCTCATTGCTATGAGACAGAAATAGATGAAAAGAAACGTGACAGTCACCAATGTGTGTGTTCTCAGTCCAGAGGACAGCTGCTGGTCTGTACGGGCTCAGCCAAACTTCATGAGTGTGTGGCCATCACAGAATAAACGTGTCCGCTCTGGTGGCATTCATATCTAGATTCTACCAGTGATTGCAGCTTCCTCCATGTGCATTACGGATGGAGATCTGCTCAACGGTTCACTACTCAAACCCATGCAAGCAAACTGAGCATTTGATGGAGTTTAAATATCCACATTTGGGGGGAATTTTGGAAAATGTCACTTTCTAACTTTGTTTGTCTAGACTTGAAATTCTCATTGGATAGCGGCAAAGCAAAGGAATAAATAAATGGAGCCAAGCTGTAATCTGATGGACAGGCATGAGATTCTAGCTTGCTTTCATGCTAATTCCCATTCTTTGCCTAACTGAATCACTGTCCTCAGCAACAGGAGACCCCTCATAACAACTGATCAGATAAAGGCAGTGGTGAACCTGCCACTATAAGACAACTGTCACCCAAAATTACATGGCAGGCCCAGTCTACAGAGGGAATGGAATAATAAGGAGGAAATATAAATGTTATAACAAAAAGGATAAAGCATCCTATATGATAAATATATAGTTCTATGGTTATAAATAATTTTCAAGTGAACATATCTCTGATCCTGGAATAGTACTTCATTTTTCTTGCCAAAGTCATTGTTATTGCATAGGCTTCACGGAAAAAACTGGAAAAGATCTAGACATTTAATTGAATATAGATTAAAGGAAAAATGAGTAATTTTCTATAAATAGTTCCATTAGAACTTACAATTTTAGTTTTATCGGACCTGAATGTCAAGTTATACAGAGTGAAGAGCAATGGGCCCTCCATGTTCATGTGGGTCATTTTCAAGGCTGAGTGATCAGGAAACAAAATTATAACTTTGGAGTCACTACCTGGAACCTTTTTCTCACATCATAGTAACCTCAGGATCATGCATGATGGAGGTTTAGTTAAAAAATTCACACGAAAGTGAAGTGCCTGTAAAAACATAGAATAGAATAGTTTTATATATATAAAACAGTGGCATCCAAGCAGTGCTGTATGGTGGATGATTAGCAGGGTTATTATGTCAACTCTAGAAGGTTTTTTAGTTCCCTAGCTGACATGAAGTGTTTGTGTGTTCATTTGAGTGCATCTGTGTCGTGTGTGCTGTGTATGTATTCATATGTATATTCCATATTTTACATGTGTATGTGTGTTTTGTATGTGTCTGTGTGTAGTCTGGTACATGTATGATTATCCTAGATGCCTGCATGCATCTATGTTCACAAGAGGGTAAGTATCATTTATTTTAATCATTGGGTGCACAGTTGACCATTGCTCACATTAAAGGACTCTGTTACATAATTGCTATGGTCTTATTTTGTAGGAGTGGTAGAGTGTTCGTGAGAACAGCAATTCGAATCCTGAAGCATGTTTTAAAGGTCATTATGATGCTCTGGTATTTCTTATTTGAAAATGAAATTCCTTTGAAACCACTGACCACAGCAAATGCACAGGAAAAAGAACAGGGACCTGATACCAGAGGTTTGTCCTCTGAGTGGTGTTTACTACTGGTCATGGCATTGCCTTCAACTGTCCAGACACATCCCTGAACATCAATATCACAAGCTGTGAAGAAGGGAAATGGCTTGTGACAGCCCCGCTGACACGTCTCATCTGATTTAACCACAGGCATCAGAACAACCAAGTTGCTGCCTGATTTTATGTATTTCACAGATGCAAAGGATCATCTGTGATGCATGGCTGCTTTAGACTATGGTGAAAACTGCTTGTAGGGCTGTTTGGGCCAGTTTGTCAAAATGTGAACAAATGATTGTATATTTCTTGATGATTCCCCACGAATCTTATATGGAATGTGATTCCCCCCTCCCTTTCAGGTGAGCCTTTCCCAGAGCACAGGGTGTGAAATATATTGACCGTGTCTGCCCATTTATGGAGAACAGGGTTGGTTTGGAAAATAACAAGTAGAATTGTTGAAATATGTTTGTTTTCCCCTCTTGCGTGAGAACATTTCAATAGTTTTTCTTTTTTAGAATTATATTCCCAATGGACAAATAATACTCATGTGTATGTGTGGGGCACAGAGTAAAATTGGGCATGTGTTTACAATGTAGTCATTAAGTCTGAGTATTTGGCAAATATACTATCCTGCACACCCTCAACTCTTTTTTTGTGGAGAAACATGTAAAATCTACTCTTTAGCAATTTCAAAATAGGCAATTTATTTTGTAATTACAGTCAAGATTCTGTGCAGAGACCATCATTTTCTCCTTGTAAATCCTTAGTGATAACATATTTTTATGAAGATAACATAGTTTCCAAGAGGGTTGATTATGAAACACAATCAAATTTTATTTCTGTATGGCTTAGTGTATTTTAATTCAGAGTGAAACTGCTTAGAAAATCTCACCTGTCATGTTGGTAGTGCTACCCACACTCAAGGCATAGTGTTAGCCATGGGGAAGTGCCTTTGGAAATACTTTATTTCCAACTTATAAAGTAGCTTCTGCTGTACTACTCATTAGACTTAACACTATTTATTTTATATATGTGAGATTATAGCTATATGCAAGAAGTTTATTAGAACCAATGAAGGTAAAGAAACCAGGCCCTTCCTTGCCATGCCATAAGATTATCAGCATATGAACAACAGACCTTTCTTAATCATTGTTCCATTGTTGTGAAGACACTGTGACCAAGGCAACCCATATAAGGGAAAAAATTTAATTGTGGGCTGGCTTACATTTTCAGAGGTTTAGTTCATTGTCATCGTGGCAAGGAACATGGTAATACACAGAAAGACATGGTACAGGCAAAGTAGCTGAGAGTTCTACATCCTGATTGGTGGGCAGAGAGTAGGACTCTGGCCTGGGCTTTTGAAATCTCACAGCCTACCCCCAGGGACGTGCTTCCTCCAACAAAGTCACAACACCTCCAAATCCTTCTAATCCTTTCAAATAGTGCCACTCCTTGGGGACTAAGCATTCAAATACCTGAGCCCGTGGGAACTAGTCTTATCTGAACCAAACCAAAACCCAAGGTACTCTGAGGGGTTTCTGTGTTATTTGTATTGGACTTTCATGCAAATTTCATACTGAGAATTTAAAAAAATAAACAGATTTGATTTTATTCTAGAAAGTTTAAAAGATAATAATCCGTAGTTGTATTATCAAAGTACAATTTAAAATACAATTGTATTTTAGAAATCTTTTAAAATGTCTTTTATTATTCTAAGATAAGATACCTTACCATGAATGAAAGAATGTTTAATAAACTTTTTGAGAATAAATATTTCTGGTCAGGTGTAGTACATGCCTTTAATCACAGTAAGCAGAAGGCAGAGACAGGTGGAACTCTGAGTTCAAGGCTAGTTTGGTCTACAGAGTGAGTACCAGTAGAGCCAGGACTGTTAAATAGAAAAACCCGTCTTGATAAACAAGAAAAAGAATAAATATTTCTGGAGTCAAATGAAAGCAGTTAACTAGCATGTGCAAGAAATGCAGGCTGAGAAATGCCCTCTAAAAGTAGACTTTGAGGTTGAAAAAAACCCTAAAAAACCTCTTTCTTCTAAAACCTTTCTTATATGAACAGTAAACCCCAGTGTCAATATTTGACATGTGTCCGTCATTCCATCAATCATTTTATAGCTGTCAAAAGGAAAATGTTTTTTTTAACAAAAGGACTAATATTGAATCACATGTAGATTAGAGATGGCAGTGAGCAGCAGGTGAGGGGATCCTACAGGTAGGGGAAAGCAGAGATGGAGCTGGGAGCCTGCCTGGCTGCTTCCCAGGTGCCTACTCTCTCAGCCTGGATCCCTGTCTGTAAGGCCCCTTATGCTTCGAGAAGAATGGAGATCAGAAATTTCCTCAAGAATTGTAGCAACCAGAGCTGAGTCAGATCCTCAGAACCCATGTGGAGGAAGGAGAGAGTGTGCTCCTCAGCACTGTCCTCTGATCTCCACTTGTGTTCACCAGCACTCCACACACACACTCACAGAGATAAAGATACACTTACACACACAGATAAAGAGAAACACAAATAAAGACACACACAGACTCACATATAGATAAAGATCCACACTCACATGAAATAAATTTAAAGAAAAACAATGGTAGCAGGCACAGTGCTTAGTCAGGCCAACCCTCCTGGCCTTTTCTTCTTATGACTGACTGTTCAGCTACAGCAGCAAGATATGAACCGCTAGAGAATAACTGAGATTAATCTTTACATATAGACAACAAATTAAACGTGTATTTTCCTAAACAACACACATGTACCGTGGCCTTCTGGAAATTTCTGTGTGCTGAGTCTGGGGTTCTGCTATGATACCCTGTGTACAAATCCATCTGTTTATTTCTTGTGATTTATTATATTTTGAGGCAGAGGAGTTTGTGAAAAGACAGTTTTTGCAGCCTTGTTTCATGCTTTTAATTCTTTGAGAATTTTGTACAATATATTTTGACCATATTAACCCCTCTCCCAGTTCCTCTCAGATCCACCCCCTTACCTACCCATCCAAACCTGAGTCTGCTTTTAAAAGCAAAACCAAAACAAGCAACAAAAAACGCCAAGTACTCTTTGGTGTGTGGCCACTCCTGGGAGAGCCTTAAGTCTACCTGGGGCCACACCCTTAAGGAAAATGGCTTCTCCCCACCTCTGGTAGGCTATGAATTGCCAACAGCTCCTCAGCCAGGTGTCGAGTTTTGTGCCTGTCTACTCTGATTTTAAACACGAGAGAAAAAGAATCACCTAGTAAGGAAATAAAGAACATGGGGTGGGCTTTCCTTTGTCTTTACAATTGATACACGTGGATTTGTATAAAAGGGACCCCAAGGGTTTTAAATGAGATCCAGGGTAGCTCCTCACAGGCACCTGACAGAATTACAATTGACAAGGGAACCTCTAGCTCTTAGGGATGACAAAAGGTAGGGCTAACAGTCTTGTCTGTGGTTCCTAGAAAATGTCCCAGGAGAGGAAGGAGGTACTCACCAAGGTCACATAGACCCAGGCCTTAGCCCCATTCAATGCCGTCTCAACAACTTTCTCTGTTGGAGGCCTTTGTGATAAATGCTGGTTATTCTGTGATTTTGGCTTCTCAGCTAATGAGAAGCATCAACCAGACCCCAGAAGGAGAGGCTTTTTCTTCCACGGACCCATCATTACCTTGGCTTTCCTGCCTCAGTTGCAATAAGCATTGGAAGAAGCTTAGAGCTAATTAATTATTGGATAAAAGTCCAAGTGGCAAAGGTTCTCCTTACATACTCATAATACAAACGAAGAGCCTTACAGGCGCATTGGCTCCCGATCGGCACTGCCTGTCCTGCTGACCCTCTGCATGAAGTCCACATTTTGTGGTGAAGTCCACAAGCCATAATACAGAAAAATGCTAGTGTGTGTAAGTGCAAATATTTACAATACCTTCAGCAAGCCCATAATTTTCACTTGCAGAATGTGTGTAATTACATAGTAATTAGCACGAGAAAAAAATTTCCTGTCAATTAGAGTCTGATTCAAAAAATTTAGAAAGGTCCCTAAAGTTAGGTTATCTTGGCCAAAAGGCTATTCTTAGCATACCAGGAAATGCTCCCACATTGATGGTGACTGGAATTAGAAATCTTGGTAAAAATAATTGAAACAGCTTTGTGCCTGGTTAAGCCACACAGATGAGAAACTCTGAAATGCACTCTAAGACCCTTGGCTGCCCAGACCCTCTAGAACGGCTTCTCATCCTCAGCAAAACTGATCTCTTGCATGAACTCAGTTGGTTAGGAGGGCATGGAACAGTGATATCTCTGGCTTCCACCTGCCAGATGCTAGGTTATCATGGCTCATGATAACTGATGATCATGGACACTCCAAAGACCCACCATTCCTGAGGACCAGGTCCAAAGCCCAATAGTCACCTGTTGTCTTTGTGATTCTGGGCTCACTTCTGTCAAGCTCCCAAGGCTAGATTTGAGCATGACAGATACACAATGTAACTGCTTGTGTAACTGGCTTCTGCTTGTCTGTGTGGCTGACAGGGACAACAAGCTTACCCTGCGTGTCTCAGTTGCTGTAGCTGTTAACCTCAGAAGAGTGTCGGGGAAAAATGTTTATACCAAGACTCTTCCCTTCTCCAGAATTGTGCCTTCAGACCTGCCCAGAGCTCCTGACTCCATCAACCTGCACTGCAGAACTCCAGTACTCAACACAAACTTCATGCTAAGTGAATAATCCAGTGGTAATACATTTGGGTAACTTCCAATAGGGGAAAAAACAAGCAAGCAAAGAAACAAACAAACAAAAACATGAGATGATTTCAGCCCATAAAGTATTTATAGTAATGGTTGTTTACATTAGTCATAGCAGAGATGATATTGAGGAGCCATATGGAATTTTACAGACTTATTTTATGCTTAAATAACACAGTATTTTTTTACAATTTGAGACACACCATTTGAAAGCAATTAACATTAGCCCAAATAGCTAGTAATCTGAATTTTTGCATGTGTTCTGAAAATGCTGACTGACTATCCACAGTGAGGATCCTGTTATTGTGTGGTGACTGTTTCAAGGAGAGCACACAGACCAAGAGGACCCTCTGTGTGCCCAAAAGCAGATTGCGAACATGAATATTCATAGGCAGAGGTGGGGTGCAACTGGCACCAAAGGCAAAGAATAATGGTGGTGTACGTAGGATGTGAAGGGTTTTGAAATGTGGGAAGAGTCAGCATGCTTTATTGTCACCAGTGTGCTGGCAGCATTATGCAATGTTGACAAGAAAATACTCTTCCCTGAAGAGATTTTTGTTAGTGTTGGACTCTAAAGGGCCTCTATCCACAATGGCTAAGTGTAAATATGTGTGTGTGTGTGTGTATATGTGTGTGCTGGCAGCATTGTACAATGTTGCAAAGTTGTGGAAGATATTTTGTTATTTTCCACAGGGTATTCCAATGGGTCTCTACCTACAAAATTTATTAAAATATATATGTGAATATTTATATATTAATGTTATATATAATGCATAAACATACTGTATACACATGTTTCCAATTGATGTCATATATATTTGACTATTCCTCTATTTTAAGAGGCATTGTTTGCAGCTTGGAATAACTTACAAAATTATAAGTTGTTTTGTTCTGAAAATTATAGACTCAAATATATAAATTGTATGGAAATAACTTCAGAGGGCATGGAGCTTTTGGCTACTATATTCAATAGCATTATCTTTCAATTTCTGTCTCTGTGGCGAATCAAGATTTATGCCTCTGCATTTGAGAACTTGAAGCTTATTCAAAAGGAACATTTTTTAAAAATGCATAAAGACAGCACGAGAACTGCAAGAATCTGACATGGAGTTATTGTAAGTCTGTCATTCCATACGATAACTTAGGGCTGTTGTTTATCTTTAAGTGAGTCAGCCACAGGACTAGAGAGACGAGTCCATGCTTAGGAACACTTGCTGCTTTTTCAGAGGTCTTAAATTCAGCTACCAGTGCCCATACTGGGAAGCTCACACCTGCCCTTAGCTCCATCTCTAGGGGGTTC
This sequence comes from Ellobius talpinus, assembly GCA_001685095.1. NCBI lineage: Eukaryota > Metazoa > Chordata > Mammalia > Rodentia > Cricetidae > Ellobius > Ellobius talpinus. The sequence goes on from LOJH01060217.1 coordinate 10,501, forward strand.
TGAAGCCCTCTTCTGGATTTCCGAGGTATCACCAAACAGGTGACATATACTCACACATGAGTAAAATGAGAATAAATCTAAAACCAGAGTTTGGAGCATTAGAGTTTTGTTAAAATGTTGAAAAGAAATGGAAGTGCAGATAATGTTTCAGTCTCTGTCCTTGTTGTGAAATCCAGTTTTCTATTTCCTACATTTGAGAATTTGAAGCTTATGCAGAAGGAACATTTCAAAATTGGAATCAATGAAAAGTGTTGATTTGCCCCGTGAGCAATGACAGGTTGTGAAATCTGTCTACTCTGTCTCTTGAGCCTGAACTTGTGGAGATGGTCAGTTTTTACAAAGATATAACTGATTTGAAATCTAAGACTCAAAATCTGAAGATGAGTGATTTTTATTCATTAGTGTAAAAGATCAAGATGTAGTGATTAACATCCCTTTCATGATTAATCAAGGCACAAAGCCCTGTGGTTGAAAAGCACTAGCCAGATGTCTGGGGAGTTGATTCAGGGCAAAGAGCTTGATATACAAGATGTTATATTAAGATCTTTGTTTGCATGAAATTACCAAACCAAATCAAAACTTTGATTTTCATTTTTTGTTTTGCTTTGTTAGAGAGAGAGAGAGAGAGAGAGAGAGAGAGAGAGAGAGAGAGAGAGA
>LOJH01060218.1:0-11157 GCA_001685095.1 Ellobius talpinus
TATATATATATATATATATATATATATTCAAGTCTTCTGTCAGAAGGACATATTGTCTTCAGCAATACCACTTTGCAATAATTTCTGGAAGAAACAATCATGTCTGCAGCAAATATTGTTTTGGTGTTTATTGGATTCTATTGAACCACAACTCAAAAGCATGATTTCTGTGCCTGATCCAAGGATTTTTATTGCATTGTTCATGACTTTTGAAAGAAATATTTTTACCCCAAGATACTATGCCTCTACATGATCTTCCCAGTGCTGGGAGTTTGATTTGAACCTGGTAACTATTGAACATTTTGTCATAGATGCTGAGTTCCTATAAGTATCAACACTGTCATGTCTGCAAGACTGTTTCTTTGGAGTCAACTACCAGAACTTTCTCTTTCAATGTTTTTGCCTGTTTTTAACATAGATTTATGATTATTAAGGGGAGAGGTTTTATAAAACCATCCAATTTGCGACACAGTCTAAGTCTCTTTTTTTCTATACATTAACCAGCTGCATGTTTCTTTTGTTTTAGTTACTGTCTACTTCAAGAAGCTGTCTGATGAGCATTGAGCAATATACTGATATGTGCACTTATTGATATGTCATTAGGGGGCTTATTACTGATGTTTTCCTTTAGAAGAATAATAACAGTGGATTGCCCCAAGGCCCATTTCCTAACTAGCATCAGTTTCTTAGCAAATTTAGCAGTATAAAGTATATATTCCATCTCAGGAAATGCATTGCATTTCCTCAATGTCTGAAAATCCTGAACAGTTTTTTTCAAGTTTTTCAAAAACTTTTCTCAACTTTTTTAAAAAAAAATTTACATTTTTTAAGAAACAAACTATCATTTTTCATTATAAATACCAATCCAAGTTGCTCTTCCCATTCTCTCCACATACCCTCCCACCCTACCGCCATCCACTCCTCAGGGAGGGTAAGGCATATTGCTTTGGGGAAGGTCCAAGGCCTTCCCTACTATAACTAGGCTGAGTAAGGTATCCATTCAAAGAGAATAGGTTTTCAAAAATCTAGTACAAGCAGTAGGGATAAATCCTGGTGCCACTGCCAGTGACACATCAGTCTGCCCCAGGCACGCATCTGTCAACCACATTCAGAGGGACTAGTTTGATCCTATGCTTGTTCCTTCCTAGTCTGTCTGGTGTTGGTGAATTCCAATTAGCTCAGGTAGACTGTTTCAGAGAGTGAACTCATCATGATCTGGACCTCTTGCTTATATTCTCACTGCTACCACTCTTCAACTGGACTTTGGGAGCTCAGTCCAGTGTTCTGATGCAGGTCTCTGCCTCTGTTTCCATAGCTGCTGGATGAAGATTCTATGATAGCATTTAGGATATTCATTAGTCTGTCTACAGAGCAAGGCCAGTTTGGGCACCCTCTCCTCTACTGCTTAGGATCTTAGCTGGGCGTCATCCTTGTGGATTCCTGGGAATTTCTCTAGAGCCAGGTTTCTTGCTAGCCCCATAATGGCTTCCTCAACTAAGCTATCTCTTTCTTTGCTCTCATTTCTGTCCTACTTCAATCTCCTCGAATTCTCCTCACCCCCTCCTTCTCCCCTCCTTTTCTCCTTCTACCTTTCCTTCTCCCTCCACCCCTATGTTTCCAATTTTGTCAGGCAATCTTGTATTTTTGACTTTCCAGGTTGATTTATATAAGTTTTTCTTAGGGTTAATCTCGTTACTTAGCTTCTCTAGGATCACGAATGATTAGCTCAATGTCCTTTGTTTTTACTTAGTATCCATTGATTCAGTACATGAGTACATACCATGTTCATCCTTTTGGGTCTGGGTTACCTCATCAGTGTGGTGTTTTCTAGTTCCATACTTTTAGAAGTACTCTAATGTATAAATGTACCATATTTTCTTTATTCATTCTTTGACTGAGGGGCAGTATTACAGACACTGAGAGCAACAATAAATAAATGGAATCTCCTGAACTGAGAAGCCTCTATAAAGTAAAAGACACATCAATGAGACAAAAAAGGCAGCCTACTGAATGGGAAAAGTTCTTCACCAACCCCACATCAAACAAAGGACTGATCTCCAAAATATATAAAGAACTCAAGAAAATAGACATCAAAATTCCAAATAACCCAATTAAATTTGGGTAGAGAACTATACTGGGAATTCTTAACCGAAGAATCTCAAATGGCTGAAAGACACTTAAGGAAATATTCAACATCCTTAGCCACTAGGGAAATGCAAATCAAAACTCTGAGATACTGTCTTATACCTGTCAGAATGGGTAAAATCAAAAACACCAATGATAGCTTGTATCAATTTTTGAAAACATTAGCCTCTGCCCCCAAAAATTTTATCCCAAAACTCTTCAGTTTAGCTTCAAGTAGATTCTTAGGACAAGGACATAATGTAGCCACATTCTTTACAAAAAGATCACAAAAGCTGTGTTCATATTTTCACAAATTATTTTTTCCATGAATTTATGGACTATAGTATGATTAGAACAAAAATATTTTACATTAAATACTCAAACATGGAAACATTATCTGCTAAATATTAAGCATAAGTAGATTTTTCAAAGACATTGTCCTAGGCTATATACGCCTAGATATTCTCCTATGCTATGTATGTGTCTCTCAAAGCTCCATGCACTAAAAATTTGGCCTTCAGGCTATTGATATGACAAGGTTCTTTCAATGACTAAGCAATATACAATTATAGAGAACCAGAAAATTATAATATATGTACCAGTCTTTTTCTTTTGTTCCACAAACCAACTCCGAAATCATGACTCAAAAAATTGTTATTAGGTTTGAATGTTCACTCTAACTTAGACATTTTTCTGGCAAGTTCTTTTAACTTAAATTAACCTGTTACTCTTTACCTTTTCCCTCGGGGTTTTTAACCTTTTCTTACTTTGTTGTTGTCTTTCTGTCTGGCCCTTTGCTGGCTGCCTGCTTTCTCTCCCCTGGCATCTCCCTCATTCTCTCTTCATCCTTCTTCTCTCATTTGTTTTTTCCTCCCAACCCCAAGTTTCTCGTCCTATTTACTCTTTCTTCCTATCAGCCATGTCTATCCTTTCTCTTGCCTAGCTATTGGCTCTTCAGCTTATTTTTAGGCCTATCAGGTGTCTTAGTTAGGCAAGGTGAAACAAATGCAATACATCTTTACATAGTTAAACACATATCATTAAATTATTAAACAAATGCAGCATAAACAAAAGTGATACACCATTACACAGTTAAAAAATTTTCTGCAGCATAAACAAATATAACACAATTTTGCCTGTTAAAATAATATTCCACAACAATTATATAAAGATATTAATATTTATCTAGAAGAGAAATTTGACCATTAGGATTCTTTATTTTTTGTCATATTCAATGTGGCTTTTTGCAGTATATGGCAGTGTACAATATTAAATAAATTATACATGTACTTCATTATGGAAGCTATTAATGGTTATATACCATTCAGGTATTTACTATTCAGGTTCATTAATATACATATGTTAATGTGTTTTGTAATCAAATGGTGTTTTACCTTAAGAATATTTAAATACTTTCTTTTTATTATCTAATTTATAAGCAAACCGACCTATAGACATTCTTATAGACATATTTCTTACTTGAGTTGTCACAGCAATTTGAGAAACTAAATTTTCATTAAAAGGATTTCTGAACAGCATAATCTTTTATATAACATTTTAGTTTCAATTTAAAAATTACATCAGAATGTTACTGAAAAATATGTATATAGTGAAACTTATAGAAATTGATAAATTTCCATAGAATAATGGCAATGAGTATTGAAAATACCTTAAATATTTTATTACACCTTATCAAACTTAATCTCTGCTTTACTACATGAATTAACTTTTAGGGACTATCCTATATAATAAATTGTTTATGGGCAAATAAACAAAATAAAAATAAAAAAGTATTCTTCCTGAAGAAAGACTGTAGACCACATCTTAAACTCAATTTTTTTAAAGGAACTATTTTATAATGGCTAGTGTAATATTCTATTGATTGTTTTACAAAAAATGTAGAGTTATCACTACATAACCAAGGACATATGGCTTGATTCTCAGAAGGTGTATAAACATGCAATATGGTAGTCACATACATTGTCAAAGACCCAAATAAAATACTTAGAAACTGGGTATTAAAAATGGGTTTGCTATACTTAATAACACAGAGAAAAAAAAGAAACACAAAAGGGAAAATTTGGTCAAGTAAGTATAGACTGGTGCTTATTGTAAACTCTCCATTTTAACTCAGTTGTCTTGTGATAGAGCTTGAGAAGTTATATCTCCATTTTCCTCACTCTGACAGTGTATACTAGAGAGTACTATATGCTAGATCACTATAAACTTTCACAGCATTACATTGTCAGATTATCCTCTCCTTTCATGAACAGTAGTAAAATGGAAAGGACATTTAGCATATGTATAAGGGGAAGAAAGCTTCCCTCTGCTGATAATACTAGTTCTTCAAGTGAGCATGTTCCTTTATCTGAATTCTGGTTTGTGACTTCTTTGTAAGATACATTGGTTCCTCTTGATTGGTCAAAGACATGGATACAGAAGGAATTCAAAACTGAAAACAAATTCATGAAGGAACATGTACCAGAGAACCCACTGTGATCTCATAAAAAAACATTCTTGATTAATGGAAGGTTTATTAGATTCAAAAATGTTTGTTCTATTTTCCACCACCTTTAACTTATTATAAACCAATTTATTGGTATTTTCTTCCTTTTAGGACTATATATTAGAAATTTTTGAAACAACTGCTTCAAAACTCTTTCCTTCAAACCTAGGTACAAAATGGGTCTTTATAGCAAGGTAACATATTTGACAGTCTTGGAGTCAGTAACCAAAGAATAAATGGAAATATATTCGAATAAACTTTGTTTCCACCTTAAGAAAGGATGTCTGGAAAATAAGAAAATTTAAAAGTGTAAAAAGAAATGAAACTTTTTGGTGATGTCTAACTTCAGTTAGACTATAATGTGACTTTTCCATTAATTCTCTACCAACCTCTCCTCTTTTCCTCCCTCCCTCTCTCTCTCTCTCTGTCTCTCTATATGTGTGTCTGCATGGAGCCATTCAGCCTTTCTCTGTGTTGATTTCAATAAAACCAGGTTGAAACAACTATTTTGCCCGATTCTGAATCCTGAACAATAACTGGATAAAAAAGGAGGTTTGTGTATGATTTTCACAACTGTTTGACTAACTACTTAATTTTCTGTTGTGTGGTGATTTATCTTTGCACTAAATACCAAGATAAAGGCCGAGCAGTTCCAAAAAGAGCCACTACTGTGAATTGTATTAGCATACAGGAATACATATAGTCAAATAGTGTGTTTCAGGGCATGTGTGTGTGCATGCAAGAAAACACACATGCATGCGTGTATAGGAGTGTAGGCATTAATGATCATTTGAAAATCAGTTGGCAAATAGGTATCGGCATTTAAGTTTATGTTCTCAGATTTAATGGAAAGTATCTTTTCTCAATGAGCCATCTCACTGGGTTCAAATAGAGTTTTCGTTTTGTACATTTTTATGATATTAATTAAGTAATTAATTAAGTAGTTAATTAATTTTTGGATGAAACATTTACAAAGGATTCTTGTTGCCAGAACCTTTGTCTTTGGCATGCTAATCCTCATTTTATAAAAGAAATGTTACCAATGTCATGCAATGCCTTTTGTAAGTAAAGACTTATAGTTATGCCTCTTTTCTATACCTCCCACTATTGAAGTACATCTCAAATGTCTTCTAAAATAATACTATATGTGACCCCAAAAATTCATTAACAATGATATCTTATAATGAAAATAGATTATTTTCAAATTATATCAGTGCATAAAGCAGCAAATCATCACGTGTCTATGTTACATAATGTAAAATAAACTGCACTCTATCAAACTTACATCCTTCAACATTTTCTATTAATTAAGCCTTTTTTATCAAATTATAATACATGATGAAAGCATAATAAATAAGGGGAGAGAGCCAGAGAAATCCAGAAAAAAAAATATATCTAGTAGGGGAGAAACCCAGAGAAAGAAAAAGAAAGATGTATCTAACTCCCTAAATTTTCATTGAAACTGATGGAGAGATTGGAAAAATAACAGATATGTTCAGGCATCAAAAATAAGTTATTTGTACTAAAGATTAGAAAATATCAAAAAAGTTAATTTACTTTTCATTATATATGTAAATATTAATGATGTTTTCATTTTATATATATAGAGAGAATATAAATGATAGTAATTTAGCTTTTAAAAATATTTATTCATATAAGTTTATATTTATATATTTATGGATGATATATATATATTACATCTGGAATTTTATATTTTAAAATAGTCTTGAAAGGTCCAAACCAAATTATTAAATTTAAATTTGAAATTATTATTTGGTTTTTCTATAAAGAGGATGATTAATACTTAAATTAACTATATGCACAAACATACATTCGGTGGTATATCTGTGCCCTAATTGTTATAATTACTGACGTATAACACTATCAGAGAAGTGGACCACCTATAATTTATAATTTATGCGTTTACATTTAGTTATATTAACACACTTTGAGGACAGTGTCTATGTCAAACATATCTGTACCACATATTGAACATGGACCATTCATTTTCTAATCTCTTGCTTATACTGCTTTTCATGTTCAAACATTAGCCCCCAAACAACTCCTCATTATGCAGAACAAACTAAGCTCCTGAGATGCTTCTGCTTCGAATAAAAAACTGTAGGACGTTGCAATCTCCCGGGGTGTTTGCATGATGAAATACTGCAGTCTTCTGCCCAAAGAGCGTCATTTCAGCAGCAAATAGCCTCTGCTTCTCCATGAATACAGCACTACTGAGGATAAAAACCTCACTGCATTAATGTAATTATTGGAAAGTGAGTTTAAAAGAAATGGCATTGTCAGCCTGGTGGTGGTGGTGCTTTTTTTTTAGATTTTCGAGGCAGGGTTTCTCTGTATCCTTGGAACCTGGCCTGGAACTAGCTCTTGTAGACCAGGCTGGCCTCAAACTCATAGAGATTCATTTGCCTCTGCCTCCCGAGTACTGGGATTAAAGGTGAGCACCACCACTGCCCCGGCTCTGTGCATGACTTTAATCCCAGAACTTGGGAGTCAAAAGCAGGTGGATCTCTGTGACATCAAGGCCAGAATGGTCTAGAAGAGTTCCAGGACAGGCTCCAAAGCTACATAGAAACCTTGTCTCAGGAAAAAAAAAGGAGGAGGAGGGGGAAGAGGAGGAAGAAAGGAAGGAAGAAAGGACAGAGGAACGGACAAAAAGAAAGGAAGGAAAGAAGGGAGGGAAGGAGGGAGGGAGGGAGGGAGGAAGGAAGGAAGGAAGGGCACTGTCAATTAATAGCTTCTGAAAATACAAACTTAATAATTAAATTAAATCAATACTGTCTTCTGAATATTTTTTGCTGTTCCCTTTTATATACTCAGACATTTTACACACCCACATCCTGTTTATTGCTTCTATAATTAGAGAACAAACAAATCTATATACTAGAGTAAGGAACTCTGAAAGTAGGAAGCTCTTTAAAATATATTCTCAGGGAGAAATTTTGCTTATTGATATCGGGTAGTGTATGTGGAAGTTCTCTCTAATGACACAAATTAGAAACCATGACTGCAAATTGAACATTTGTACAAGTAGCAATTTGAAAATTATGCCAGCTAGAAAAGAGAGATTGTAAAGAGAGACATAGAGAGTAACTCTTAGAGACAATGCTGTATTTTCTATTGTGTATAAGCTTGAGAAAGGATGTTTACTAGTGCCTCTGTGGGCGCATCTGAAGTACTGAACCATCCATCATTTTAAAGACCTTTTTACTCTAGAATAATACAGAAAATTTCCATCTCAATAAGAAGATGAATAATTTTTATTAAGAACACTTTCAGTCATTACTCATTGCTTTGCACACTATTGCACACTGTGATTCTTTGCAAAGAGAAATGTAAATACAGCGGATATTTTTCTTCACTCTATTTCAGGAATAAGTTCAATTCCATTTCTCTGAATTTGCATAAAATAAAAATGGTTATATTATAGTTTACTTGATTTTGAGGTAGAATTTTCCTCCTTTTTACTAAAAATAATTATTCTATATACTCTGTCTTAATCTTGGTTTCCCTTCCCTCATCTCTGTCTATAATTGCCCCTTTTGCATCCATCCAACTCCATGCCTTCTTTATCTCTTTAGAAAAAAGATGATATGCACATACACACACACATGCATGCACACACACATGCATGCACACACACACACACACACTCACACACAAATCCCAAAAAGCACATAACCAGAAACTGTAATATATAAACAAAACCAAGTAAGGTAAAAAGTGAGAGACAAAACAGCCCCAAAAGCCCCACTGAGTACCATAAAATATCGTTATATAACCAGTAAGACTCCATTGGAGAAAACTGATTTCCTTTGTAAGCAGTTCTCAATCAGAGGTAGCTACTGGGTTAAGAATGAGGCCTCGAGTCTATTCCTCTTCATATGCTGGGAGCACATCAGACTTAAAGATATGTACAGGCACTGTGCATGCTGCCACATTCTATGTGAGGTCATATGTGTGGAGAATGACTAACTCTGAACCTGAGTTAATGCTTCCCTGCTCTGATTGTAGGCCTAAATAATAAAAATGTTTTGGCTATGATTGTGGCTCACAATGGACCTATCCTTATTACATAAGTGCATTATGAAGAGATATTTTTCTACATACTAACATAGTTTCTAGAAATTGATATGGAGAGTGGTTCAAGATACTACTGCTGAAAATAGGTTATCCTTTTATATAGAACTTAGATAATGTTTTCCATATTATTAGATTATTTGTTTTATAAAATTCACAACTATGACTTTATTCTCTACTCAATTTTAGGCAAACCTTCTACAGCTTGGAAATGTCTTTAACAGGTGCATAAACAATGTTAATTTAGAGGTGATCAGTAGAGATGAGGCTTCATTGCCTGTTCCCTGTATATTTGCACTTCTGTGTTTTCCTTTATTACACAAATTGTTTGTTGATGTATTCATTGGGACATAACTCACAAGTCTGCATTTGGATTTGTTTATGTTTTCTGTAATGGGTAAAGACTATGTTCATCAGTCAGGACAAGCACAGATATTTAGAATGTAGTTGGGAATTATGATGGCTTAGTAAAGTGGGATTTGCAGGTTCTTCTACAAAACATATGATTTATGAGATGAGAGCGGGGCTAGAATGCTAATACCAAACTTACTTTCCCTTGATAACCCAGTATAATTTAATTTTTCTAATATTCAGGCCTTTAGATAAAATATTATACTTGTTCAAAATTATTTAGCCCATTTTATAAAATTTAACCCCAGAACTGGAATTGTCATTTACTTTTATTTAAATGAGGCATGTAGGTGATTAAAAGAATTCACATAAATTTTGATAATATGTAAATCTTACATACAATGCAGTCTATTGCCATTGTTTTAAAGTAAAGATCAATTTAATAATAACCAGTGCATAAAATCAATTAAAATTATCTACCATATCACCTTGGAAGATATACATTATTTAACTTTATTTAATCATTGATATGACATGAAATAGGCAATGGCTTGCAGCTTGCCTATAACTTTCATTTTTCAATTGATCATTAAAGCTCTCAAAAGAATTTTCTTTGCCAGTGTAATCAAATTAATATCATCTTAAGAAACTTAGAGTATAGGTCAAAAATGAAAAGTTTTACTAAGAATTATGAGACAGGAATTGTACTCAAAACAAGGGCAAATTGAAAAATTGGTTCATCAGTTGAGAGATTTTACAGCTCTTTGTGGAGGACTTGAGTTCATTTTCCAGCACCTCTGTCAGACAGCTGACAAACACTTGTAGCTCCACCTCCAAGGTGATCTGATATCCTTTTTTCATCCTCCATGAGCATCTTTACTCATTCCAAGGGCCTCATATAGTACTCATACGTACTATATCTTAATGTATATTTAGAATTAACTAATTTTATAAATATTACATATTTGGTTTTGTCATGTCTGGATTCTTTCAGTAAAAATCTAAAGCTGTCATTCTTCAGCTAGATGATATTGCAACGCTCAGTATGCACTTTCATCTGAAACAGAATGTATTTCATTAGGCCATCAACTAGAATATATCAAAATGTTTTTCTTTTATCATACTTGCATTTTAATTTAAAAGTCACGCAACACAGAAGAGAATCAGCCACATTAGTTGTTGAGTCATAACCCAGCTCACATTTTTAAGAATGTAACATGCCCCTCTTCTCTTATTATTAAGTAATAAGTTCTTAAATCAATGAACTTAAAAACATTTCCCTCTTTGTTTATTATTAAAGGCAGCTGAAGTGCTAACCCTCTCCACATATTGCAAGCCATTTTTACTTCCATAGACACCATCATTTGTTCATAGCAAGTATTCACTTACCATGTACCAGAGCTTGGTAGCTGAGAAGAAACTTCAGAATGAGTGATTTCCGGATCTTATTTTAATTTTCTTTTAATTTTTGGTGCCTGCTTTTGGGACATTTTCCTCCTGGTTAGTCAATTCTTCAACCTTAATAGTAGAGCTAACTATTCTCACTGCAACTCGATAGACCATGACTGATTGACAATTGTAGGAGGCCTCTGTTCCTGAAGAGAGGATTTAGGATGGGAGGGGAGGTGGGGGGGAGAGTCTTGAGGAAAAGAGGGATGGGAAACTACAGTTGGGTTGTGAAAGCAAAACAAAAACAAATAAATGCAAAAAGAGGCTTTGATATAATATGTTTATACATAGAATTTTTTTTCATTATGACAATCCACGCCATTTCTTTCATCAGAAGTGTATTAGTTACTTGTTTCCTTGGTATGATTAATTTGCTGACAAAATAATTTAAGGAAGAAAGGGTTCATTTTGGTTATTAATTTTGATGGGACAGTTCGTCATTGTATGGGCATCCCAGCAGAAAAAAAACATGAGGTAGCTAGTAATATTTCATCTGAATTCAGGTGCAGAAGTAGATGAATGCATGTGTGCATATCTATCTATCTATCTCTCTTCCTCTTTCTTTCTTTATTTCTTTCTTTCCTTCCTTCCTTCCTTCCTTCCCTCCCTCCCTCCCTCCCTCCCTCCTT
>LOJH01060223.1:0-11156 GCA_001685095.1 Ellobius talpinus
GTCTTAGTCTCCAACACGTTCTACTCCCTTCTTCTCTTTATACTCATTCCTTAAAATAATATCTTCAATACTTTACACACAAACACACACACACAGTCTACATATGAGTGTCTAGATTCTGCTTATAAGAGAAAACATACACTATTGACTTTCTGAGTCTGGCATATTTTATTTAACATGGTGAGATTCTCAATCCTTCATCCATTTTTCTGCAAATTACAGAATTTTATTTTTATTTGCGGTGGGATAAAACTTCATTAAATGTTTATAGCACATTTTTTATATGTTCATCTGTTGGTGAGAACCTCAGTAGGTTTTATATCTTGGCTATTGTGAAATTTCTTTGCCATAAACATGGATGGGCAAGTATCTCTGTGTTACGATTCCTTCGGGTGTATCTATGGGTGGGAGAACTTGGCCATGTGATAGTTCTATTTTTGTGTTTATTTAGAAGGTTCCATATGCTTCCCATAGGAGCTGCACTAGTTTTCATTATCACCAGCAGTGAATAAAGGTTCCTTTTCTCTCTGCCTCCCTCCTGACCTTGGCAGTATTTGCTGTCATTCTCTTCACAGAAGATACCTCTTCTGACTCAGTCATCATTCCGTCCTCAAAATTACAAAAAAATTTGTATTTTTCTGATAGTTAAGGATGTTTAACAGGTGTTTAAAATGTATTTATTAACCATTATACTTCTTTTAAGATCTGTCTGTTCATTTCATTTGTCCATTTGTTGACTCAATGATTTGGTGTTTAAGATTTTAAAAATTTCTCTTAGTTTCTGGGCATTAAGTTCATGTTGTATGAATATTCCCAAAGATTTTTCTCCCAGCCTATAGACTGTATATTCATGCTTATTTTTTGAGACACAATCAATGTCTGTTTGTCTTGTTTTTTATTGGTTAATGAAAACAATACCCGAAAGCAAATAAATAGGAACAAAGCCACATTGTCATCGGTATCTAGATAAGTGAAGAGGCTTACTGACAGTGTCTGACACCTGCTCTCCCATAGGCCAGGTCCTCACTTGACTGTTTCAGCTTTCTTCACTTTCTGTTTGGGTCCTGTATACATATATACACACATAAAAAGGATACATTTCTTTTTAGTCTTTAGGAGAACTTTTCAAATCTAAGTGGGGAAAAACATTGTCTGATCTATTAATTTTTTTGAGATATCGTCTTGCTGTAATACTCAGGCTGACCCTTAATTCCTGAGCTCAAACAGTCTTCCTGCCTCAGCCTCCCAAATATCTGGGAATTACAAGCACAGGCTACTTTGCTGGCTACTTCTGTCTTCATAATTCATTGTTCATTAAATTCTCAAAGAGCAGAGCACTGTAAGAATAGCTAAAGAAAAAAAATTGATCTATTTTAAAGAAATTTAAAATTAAAACGATTGCCTTTTATATTTTATAGAATAAACATGAGAATTTAGCATGCATAGGTTAAAATTTTTATCTGATGGAAAGTTGTACTCTAGCAAATTTAGAAGAAGAAAATTACGGTGGAGAAGGCTGTGCTATTATTCTGCTAGAGGTTCAATGGGGATCAATCTGACAATCAAATGTCTAATGGTAATTCCTAATTCTCTTCTATTGTCTCCTAGTTTTACTTGGAATTCATTTTCTTATTTTCTCCTGCCAAGTTTGAGAGCAATTCAATTCAAGTCAGGAAGAAATATCAAGCCTCGGCTCCAGAGAGTATGCTGGGCCGAGCACTAGAGATCAGAAGAGAATTATAAAATCCAATCTCTGACTCAAGGAGCTCTCTGTTTACTTGAGCAAAGAGATGTGTGGACATGTAGTAGTTATTGAGTGCCTGATAGAGTCTCTGGTACAGTGAAGGAACTCATTAACGTGAGAACTGAATGAGGCAACACTAAAAGGGGGGGTCGAAAGGTTCTATGAAAAATACACGAGGTGCCAGAAAAATGAAGGTATCCAGAATGGCAGAAGTTTGAGCAGATCACTAAAAGATCACACTTCTCTAAGGCAGATTTGAATTAGAAAAAACGACTGGTAGTCTAGATTAGGTTAAGTAAAAGAATAAGAGAGATAGACTTGTGTGCGTGCGTGCGTGTCTGTGTGTGCGGTCTAGAGAAGACCATACTCTCTTTGGACAAGGTAGAGAAGATAGAAACAGCAATGACAAGACTTCATGAGAATTTTGGAATTTATTCAGAAAACATGCGTTCTAGATTTATGTTACTACCAGGATAAACTAGGGAAAAAATACCAGAAAGGCAAGGATATGTGAATATAGAAATTTCTCAAGTGCAGGTTACATTAAGTAAGGTTGTAGCATTTTTGAGAAGGAAGAAACTAACCTCGAAAAGTAGGGAACAGTAAAGTTTAGTTACCAAGGAGATAGCAATGAAGCTGAGTTCTCTGCTTTAAAAGTCAAAGAAGAACACAACCAGGAGACGAATAGAGAAAAGATAGACTTGTACTGGAGGTGTTGCTTGGGATTCACCTTTAGGAATTCTTCGACAATCAGGATGACACAGATTTAAAGGGAGAGAGTCAGCTAAGGGATGGGTATTTCTAGACAGGTGGCTATAGCTCCTTGGCAACAATTGAGCTGTCTTTTAACTCACCACCATCTCTGTTCCTGTGTTCTCGCCTTCTGTGTTTTATAAGTCTGGACCTGTCCCATCAAATGCTCTTCTCCTGTGATTTCTACTAAAACTTCATAAAGAGGAACGTACTTTCTCATTAATCCTGAAACACAGGCATATTCCATGTAAAGAGAAGATAAACAATGGCTGAGAACAAGCTACATTTAATGGGAAGTATAAATTGGAGAAGAAATAGAAACAGCAAAACCTGCAGAATATGGGGGAAGTTTTGAAAAAAGAAAAACAAAACTGAGCTCACTCTGTAATAGAACTCAAAGTATGTGTGTGGAGGGACATGGACAAGAGATTTTATTTTTTCAGGGGTGAAACAGAGAAAAGGAGACTATATATTGAGCAAAAAGAGGCAATACTTTCGAGTTGAAGGACAACTTGTTGGAATTCAGTTTCAGTGTAGTGGAATATCAATATAATCAATTCCAGGACCAACATTAGATTGAAGATGATTTAGATCTCTGGAATTTGGTAACAAGGAATCCAAGTTGACACATCCCCCAAGTGACTCTAACCTCTCTAGTTGTTCTTGGGCATAAAGAGAGTTGCCATAGTTAATAGTGGCATACTGGGTTTTCACGAGGAGACCCCATCATGACAATTATAAGCATGAAAGCATAGATGGGCAGTGTGACACACACACTTTAGGACTGTGCGAGTTAAAGGAAAAAAGACAGCTGGAGCGAAGGACGTCATTTCTAATTACAGTGCTTCACTTCTTAATAATAATAGATGTATCTGAACCATGGCAAAACAGGAACATTTGTTGGCGCTTAATGGTGTGAAGACAAATGTTTGTTTATGCTTTCTAATTTTCAGTATTTTCAAAATATTTATAGTAAGATATTTTAACATCTTAAACAATTGAAATGAAACTAACAATTGGAACTAAATATGTCTGCACTACAGTTCATATTGTGAAAACACTGCCTGTTGGAAAAGGCAATTTTAAAAATAAAGATCCTTAGAATTGTATTGAACTGGGAGCAGAGCTCAATGGTACAGCATTTGCCTTTGGGTTCTAATAACACACACACACACACACACGGACACACAAACACACATACACACACAGATTTCTGGAAGACAAAGACAAAAATTAATGAATAAATGAAATTGATTTTTAATTTTGAAATAAACTTATTTTTATTTTTTGCCAGCTTTATATATGTGCATAATGGATGTTAGTCCCTTCCTCTTGTTATCCCGTCTTATCCTCATCTCCTCTCTGACCAAAACTCTTCTTCTTTCCCTAAGTTTCCCCTTCTACTAGTCGTTTTGGTGTGTGTAGTCCCCTGAGTTTGAAGGAGGTAGCCTGCATGAGCATGTGTGGGAGAATATATGCTGGAGTCGGGGCATCTGAGTGCCTAGACCACTGAGGAAAGTGACATCCCTTCTCCCAGCTACCATTACTTGCCCATAGTCCCTCAGGGAGAGGTGCAGCCTTATGAGCCATTCCTTCCAAGATGACATGTTGAATGGCCCAATCTTATGCAGGTCTTGTGCAGGTAATACAGTTGCTGTGAATTCACAACCGTGTCAGCCCCACCACGTCCACCAAGACTGTTTCCCAACAGTACTCTTTAACCTCTGATGCTTACAGTCTTTCATTTCCCTCTTCCATGATGTTCTCTGAGCCTAGCACTTCACAGTGACGTATTCTCTGCACTCGAACAGTTGTGAGTCTCTGTACCAAGCACCGTCCAATGCAAAACGCAGTTTTCTGAAGAGGGCTGAGAGCTGTAATAATCCCTGGTTATAAAGATAAGTATTTAGAAGGCAGTTTGGTACTATGTCCACTTAGCAGGATAATGCTAGTAGATTTTTCTATTAGGGCCCCTGGTCTTTTCATGATTTACATTTCTAGCAATTTTTTAAGCACAGAGATGTTGGTTGCATGTGTCATATCTTTGAGTAGTTGATGGGACAGATTCACTCAGTCTGGTAATCTCGTTTATCTCTTCTTGTTGATCTGCAGCTTCCTCCAGGCATGGGGTATTCCTCCCTGGAGCTATGAGAGGAGGAACACAGTAAATGAACACTTAAGACTGATACCATGGCTGTCTCACTTACTGACAAGGTGCACTCACCCAGTTTAACTCTTTGCTTTTGTAAATGGCCCTTCAATTTAATCACCTACCATCAACTGGCTGTTCTGATTAGTATCATTCTTCTCAGTGATTTCAGAGAAGAAAAATCAGTAGGTACTGAAAAATCCAGCTGTCGTGATTCAGGTTCAGATATACCATGGGATGTCCTGTGTGTTTAACTCAGATAGAAAAAGAGCTCATGCCGAGAATTATGAAAGAGAACAAAGAATAAGCAATTCGAAAAGTAAAATGTAAGAATAATTGAGTCATGTATAACAGGCTACACGGAGATGACACTCAGGCAGAAATTCGTGCTCTGCGTATGATGTGCTGAGCAATGACAAGATGTGAGGAAGCTGAAAAGGAATATTCAAGGTCACCAGAGAAATGCAGCTGCATCATTGGACTCTAGCCAGCATCAACAGGAACACATGTGACCAAATGAGTACACAGGCTGGTAGGCATGACTGTCCTGAAACCTTGTACATTAGAAGGGCCTTCACATGTCTCCGTTTATCTATTCCTTCCCTGACCACAACAGAGGACTCGCAGACCATCTCAGAAAGGGAAGAAACAGGGCTGAACACACTAGGTGCATTTTCATGGTCATACAGCAGGCAGTCCAGACAGGGTTTGAGGTGTCCCTTCTATTATATCTGCAGCCTTTGTATTCTTTACTGGGTACTATGTCTTGCCCTTACAATATCAGTTAGGTTGGAGAAGATTTAAAGTGATCCCGTTTGGGAATTCCTTACCAAATCCACAATACACTGGAAGTAGACTCTAGTAAGTCATGTTTCATTAAGAGAAATACCATAGGGTAGGCTGTATTTATCTAGAATAGTTGAAGGTGGAGGATGTTAGCTGCACAGGACCATGCCACTGGGTCTTTTGTTTGTGTGGAGAAAACAGTATTGTTTTCAAAATACACTTACCAGTCATGATTTGGCCTTTTCTTAGGACCAAAGCAATAAGAACGTTGGGAAGAAACTTATTGCACAGAGCTACATGACATTTTCTCCTCCATTATGCTGATATATTCACCATTTATTGCCTCCTAACACATTAACCCACAAAGCTTAGCAGCATCAAATGGCAAAATTTTATTATCTCAAAATTTCTGAGAGCCATTTTTTTCTAGATATTCTATTTCAGAAGATTCAGTGAAAATGTTGAATGAGGCTGCGGTCACCCATATCCTGAAGTGATTCTAAAGGATCCACTTTAAAGACTACATTACTCTCATTACCTGTTGACTGTGACTGTTCTAGTTTCTAAGATGTCCATACGGACCTTCCCTCTATACAGTGCCCAGCTCAACTCAGAGCAAATGACTCCAGAGGAAGTCCTAGCAAGACTCAAGTTGGGAGTTGCCATCTCTTTCTAATCTAATCTCAGAGTGTTACTCTGTAGTCCTGCCAGACTTGATTAGTTAGAAGCGAGTCATTAAATGTTGCCCACACACAGGGAAGGGAATTAAGCTATTTCTCAGATGAAGGCTTCTCAAAGAATTTGTGAACACAGCTTTAAAACCTTGCTTTCCACATTTCTCGGCTTTTGCAGGAAGAGAAAGAACATAAAGTAGATTTATTCCTCTTCAGCTGGTTCGCACACTAGTAAAGCTGATAAAAACAGATGAAAGCTCTCGGGCTCTGTCCCATCCTTCATTGATGGTTCCTTTTATCTTCCCACTCCCCCTCCTCTGTAGGCCTTTGAAGGCTAGATGCTCCATCTGTCCAGGGCCTCTTCTTTACGCACACGCTCACCTCACAGCTCCATCC
Organism: Ellobius talpinus; assembly: GCA_001685095.1. NCBI lineage: Eukaryota > Metazoa > Chordata > Mammalia > Rodentia > Cricetidae > Ellobius > Ellobius talpinus. The sequence continues at coordinate 6,503 of LOJH01060223.1, forward strand.
AATACCGTGCTCTACACACCATCTCCCTTCTCATCATTCTTCTATTTCTGTCTTCAGCCCTGACCTTGCCTTTCAATTTCAGTTTTATATATGCAGCTTCTCCTTGACACTTCCACACGGAACACATCAATTTAAGGCATACCATGGCTAAAATGGAACTCTTGTGTACCCTGTTTCTCTTCCAGCCTACTCATTTTTAGTGACTCTACCTAGCTGCTTAAATTCTTCCTGTCTCACAGCTGAGTCCAAGACAAGTCTTGTTAGCATCTGTTTCAAAATTTAACGTAATCTTCCTCGGGTTTCTCTATAACTACTATAACACCCTGGTTCAAACTACCACTATTTACCACCAGGAGAGCTTTAAGAGGGGGCCCCTCTGTTTCTCCTCGCTTCCTCCCTCTATCCCTCTTTGCCTCCCTCCCTCTTTGCCTCCAGTCCTCCCTCCCTGCCTCTCTTTCTTTTTTCTCCTTCTAGGAATTTTGCTATTCTTATTGCATTGCAGCCACCATACTGTTTTGGAAAGCAAATCCGTATAGTTTACTCATTAAAAATTCTTGTGGCCTTTTGTTTCACTTAAAAATGGACCCAAACTTGCTGTGACATGTTCCTTTTCCCTACTGACTAGCAAGCTGTACTTGCACTATTTATATTTCCTTCTCCATAATAACTGACTGTGTGCACATGTATGTCCATGTTTAGGGATGTATTTGTGTGTTGGTGCTTGCTGTATGAGTTGATGTAGCATGTGTGTGGATATGCCTGAGTATATTTCTTGAGTTTATGCATAGTATGCGTTTGTGTGTGCGTGTGTGTGCACATGTGTGTGTGCACAAGTGTGCACCCATTCATGGTGTGTGTATCTGCTTACAAGGTCACTCTGACTGATAGGCTGTTTAGACAGAATAGGCAGTATAGGCAGGAATTTTGAGAATTCGCAGTGACCACATTTCTCTGGAGATTCATGAAGTTTATGTGATCTCTTGCCAAATGCAAATATTCATGGAGTCACATTATTGTATCTTTCTTTCAGTTATTATAATTGCATGTGCCCCTTGCAACCTTGTCCATGACAGTCAAAGATAAGAATGAGTGGACAAGTCTCAGGAAAGGAAACACCGGGGTCCTTGGTTTCTTGGCGGGTACCATGCCGGTTGTGGTGCCATGCCCCTGTGCCATAGTCCACCTCTCCCCAATAGGACTGGGCAGCACCGGGAGTCAGAGAAGCCAGTTCCCAGCTTCTGCTGAGCATCTTCAGAGCCTCTTCAGCTTCTCATTTTGAAGCTCCCCCAGATGATTGGTATTGTTTTTATTTTCATTCAGAATGGTGAACATATAAATTTGTTCCCAGTAGATGCAGTCACCTCTCAGTAGGCCAAGCAGAGAGCAGTAAGAGTATTGTATCAGTGACTGCCTCATGCCGTCATACGCAGTCACACAGGAGAGCCTTCACTGAAGTCCCCGAGAGAAAGCCAGCTTTGTCCTGTGTTTTTTTTTTCTGCTTATGTCCTGATTCATTGTTTGTCCTACTTTTTCACAGACATTCCTCACTCTACTTCTCCTTCAGGCTGTACCACTTCTTCATTTCCTGGACTTTAAATCATTGCTACAGAATTTAAGTGTGTTATATTTATATCCTATCATGTTGAGAAAAAAGAAACCCCACCTATTTACCCCACCCCTAACCACGCAGTTTCTCCTTTAGCCCTTCAGAAGCTAGTTCATTTTTGACCAGTCTCAGAGTCAAGTGCTTCAGCAGTGTTTTCTGCTCCTGCAGCTTTAGGTCTAGTTGGTTTTACTTTGGGTGCTTTGCTCAGCGAAGCAATGGCCACTCAGACTCGTCAACCTCTTTGCATTCTGACTCTCCCGGGCTTTTCAGCAGGCCCGTGAAGTAGCGCACTCTCAGAAACTTCCGCATGTCCTTTGCTTCTGCCAGTCCTTCTGTACATCCTCACACCACTGCACAGTCCTTTCCGGTTCACTCCATGGATCCCTCTCTTACTCTGCACCTTACTCAATACATTTCGACTTAAGTTCCCCCTCTATGTTGTTGTTCCCACATAAGTGCTTTCTTCTGGGACATGCACTGCTGTGTCGAGCTTGTTTATTAAAATCAAGAAGAGATAGAATCAGGCTCCATTTTAGTCTTCCAATACAGAATTCAGTGCTTTCCGCATGTCAATTTCAAAACCTCGTTTGGCAAACAGTCATGGTAAGTACACAGCACTTCTTGTCATTTCTGTTATTTTTTCCCTTCTAGATGACCCACGAACACTGTCAAAACAGGATTCCTGATCATCTCAGCAAATGACGCTTTCCTCTGTCAGTCAGCTACCCAAGTCAGACATTGTTGACTTCCCTTGATATCTCTCACATAGACACAAATCATTACCCAAAGGATCCTTCACTTTGACTCCAAACTGTCTTCCCAATTACATAGTTCTCTGAGGTTCCACCTTAAATCAGCTGCACCTCACTTCTCATCTGAGTTACTTATTGTAATGATTTCCAAATTGGTCTCTTGGCTTCATCTGCCCTTTTCCTCCAACTTGCTCTTCGGCACACAGCAAGTAGGCTGAATTCTTAAAAGCACAAATTGGATTATGTCATCCCTCATCTCAAAATCCTTCATGGTTTCACATCAGACCAAGGACAAGCTCCAGTATTCTTGGGTGGGAAGGTCAATAAGTTCATCCATGTCAAGTATCCCATGCTACGTCTGATTCATAGCCACAGCTTCCTTCAGTCACTGTGAATTAGCTGCCCAGTCTTTCTAGGAGGTTCCAAAGCTTAGAAAACCTTTTCTATTCTGCAGATTATCATTTTGTCTCTAGAGTATGCCTGGAAAGTTATCTCTCCCTGTTTGTATAATGTCCACTTCTTTCAACCCCAATAATTTTATCCTTTAAAGAAAGTATTTATGAACTTGGGGTTTTAATTGCAGAGTCCCTCCCAATGCATTTCCTTGTACCCATGAATTTTCATTATGGCATCACTAATTGCAATGATATGTTATCTCTCTATTTTACTACACACAAATTTTACAGTGGCATCGATAACAACTGCCTTGTAGTTGTTTTATCTTAAGTGTCTAGAGGAGCATCTGTCTCAGTCGTTGGAGTGATAAAGTGAATGAGTGAAATGTGGGTAATATCTGCTTCCCGGTCATGGCAGTGGTGCAGGCACCGCTAGTGTGCGATTCTGGCATAAGTGGTCACAGAGATTCCCATTCTTTTTGCTCTTAAGTGAATAAATATAGAACTACAGGCTGCACACAGCTTGAATAGCATTTCATTGTGGTTTTGCAACAGGAAAGTTTTTGTTGGGCTTTGCTGTGGGAGTTTGGTCTGAATCTCCTCCTGAAGTGGCCTTGGATCAGTTATTTCTTTTTTCTAGGTTTCAGTCACCCTTGTTTTGAAAATTACTTTTCTGACATCAGCTTACATGGCCATGACAGAGAAATAAAATTAAGAGAAAGCCTGGCATTGGTTGATAAACTAATAAATGTTAGTTGTTGTATTGCATTGCACAATCATTATATTGGCACTTATGAAAGAGAAATACTTAGGAAGCAAGGATGACAAATTAGTGATTCATTTACTTGCCAAAACTTTGGCTGAAATTATTAAATGTTTGACCTTCGGCAACAGAGACGTAAAAGCGTTTAAAAGCTGTGGATGTTACTCATCCCCTCGATTGGTTCTTTACACTCCAGGGGTGAATGTATGTGTGCTTGCCAGGTCTCCAATGAGGTTCCAGGTGGAACATATCTGCTTCAGCTCTCATGTGCCTTTTTCAGTAGGCTCATTCTCATTTACATGTTATGTAGGCCTCCATTTCCATTTTAATGTTGATGTGAACATTCTAGCTGCTTTTATTTTTCCTAAGATGTACCTTACTGTAAATATAGATTATTACAATCTGCTTGGGATCCTAAACAGCAACAGAATACGGTTACTACCGAAAGGAGAACTGTGGTGTAATTCTGCTCCTAGCACCTCCAATACACATCTCACTTACAAAGAACATGGGCAAAATGATTGCTACACAGTGTGATTTTCAGTAGCAGACTCTTAGTCTTGTGTTGAAGTATGATATAATGATATCCCAAGAGGGGAAAAGTTCATCATTTTTAGATACTTTCTTGAAATTGGCTTGATTTATTTTTCAGACATTGTGCTGTTTATGGAGGAAACTTACATACCTTTCTTGAACTGTACTTCACACTGTTTGATATTTAGGCTACAAGCCAAATGATCATTGAAGGGACGTTGTCTTCTTTATTCGGATGTGCCCTTAGTCCTCCATGAAGTACCATATACAGCAATTAATTGGGGAAGGTCAATGATCATGGGTTTTACACAGCTGTTACCCTTACAAATGAGTAAGTACAAAGAACTTTACTTAGCCAGGTTAGAAGCTCATAGATTTATTTAGTGATGAAAGATTGATATTTTCACATGTCCTTTAATTGCATAGTTCGGAAAGAGAAGTTTAGATTTTATAAACTCACCATCAGATATACCTAACTTAAATTTATTTATTTTATTAAGCTATACATTTTTCTCTGCACCCCTCCTCACCTCTCCCCTCCCTGCCTCTCTCCTCCCCTTCAACCCTCTCCCATGATCCCCATGCTCCCAATTTACTCAGGAGA
>LOJH01060224.1:1514-12344 GCA_001685095.1 Ellobius talpinus
TGACTGATAAATTTTGCCAAAACAAGGCAGAATAGCCTTTCAAAATTCCTGCTTCACAGAAGAGTCTCCCAAATGTTCTGCTGGACACAGAGAAAAGCGAATAATGAAATTTGCCAAAACAAGGTAGGATAATCCTTCAAAATTCTGCTTCCTAGAAGAAATTGTCAGTCATTCTGCAGTACACAGAGGAAAGTGATTGACAAATGTTGCCAAAATAGGTGGAACTGTCTTTCAAATTTCCTGCTTCATGGAAAAGTCTGCCAAATACTGTGGGCCTGTAGTCTGAATATGGATGCTCCAGTGTTGCAAAGGAACTTTGGGTGACTGACCAGGCAGTCAGATGTCTCTGTCATTTTTAGAGGTTTTGGAAGTTGTTTGCAATGCATTTTTTGTGTACTCAAGTAATATCCTTCTGGGGTCTTTGATGGAGTTGAAAACTAGATAGTTATAGTTGCAGTTTTCCTTAGTTACGGTGGAGAGTAAATTAGGTATAAAACTTTAGATTTGATAAGATGTAATAGATAATGTGATATTTTCTTTTAATTTGCCAGACACAAATGAATTGGAATTTAGTACATTGTGAATATAATCATTACTGGATAATTGTTCTTGTTGTATACAGTCTTACTATGTTAATGTTAAAAGTTTTCAATTTTGTTTAGAAACAAAAAAGGGAAATGTTGGGGAATATTATTTTCAGGTGTGTGACTTTTGTTTACACTGCATTTGTTTAACTCTGTGAAGCTGTGTTACTGTGCCTATATAAAACACCTGATGGTGCTAATAAAGAAATGAATGGCCAGTAGTGAGGCAGGATAGGAAGGGCTACCAGGCAGAGAGTATAAATAGAAGGAGAACTATGGGGGAGAGAGGAAAGAGGAACAAGAGAGCAAGGAGAGGAGGACGTCAGGGGCCAGCCACCCGGCCAGTCACAGAGAAAGAGTGAAACCAAGATATACAGAAGTAAGAAAAGAAAAAAGCCCAGAGGCCAAACGTAGTCAGCATGATTTAAAAAAATCTGGAAAGAAACAAGCCAAGCTAAGACCAGGCATTAATTACTAAGAATAAGCTTCTGTGTGTGATTTATTTGGGAGCTGGGTGTGGGCCCCTCAAAAGGCAATAAGAGTAAAAAAACATACAATAGAGGAGGAGGGGAACACATCACACAATAGAGGAGGAGGAGGGAGATGGGAAATGTGAAAAAAAGACTAGAAACTAAGCAGCCTGTCTGACAGAAATGGCTCCCAGAATAAGACTCTTGGCTGTGAACATTTTCATTATCTCAGACAGAAGAAACTTTAACTACTCACCCACCCCATTATTCTAGGGCATTAGGCTCACATGGTGCCTTGAAGATGGAGGTGGGTCTGGTCTTTGGTCTCTTAGCTGCTATTGCTTGTCCTTCATCTTGGCAGGTTTCTGAGATACTCTCATAAAATTCCTGTCTTTGCTCACAGTTCCACCACAAGGAACCTTGCCACTGTGTTTGGCTCCACAGTACTGAGGCTCTGGCCCCATAGAGTCCAACTCTGCTGATTTCCTCCCAGGGTTCGATTAGGTTGCCTCATAGTAGCAAAAATTTCTAGTCTGAGAGGATACAGAATGAACTCACATGCTTGCAGTTCCAGTCATGTCTCTTTATTGTTCTGCATTAATTCCAATTTTCTTGTCCTATTTGTCTAAAATTTCTTATCTCTAATTCTCAGTCTCAATTCCAATTCTCTGTAACAAATCTCTGTTCCAATTCATTCTTCTTCTAACTACTCTACATTCTTTTTTCTCCTCCTCCTCTTCTTCCTATTCCTCCTCCTCCTCTTCTTCATTTTTGTACATTCTTTATCCTTATACGTTCTTTACTCTCCCAATCTTTTCCCTTCCATTGTTATATATTCCCAAGCATATACAAATCCACCCATTAACAACTTGTAAGTGACAACAACAACACACACACACAAGGAAAATTCTCAGGAACGCAGGCATTCTTTGAGGATACCTAGCAAAACTTATCAACTAGCTTGTAACCAACTGCAGCTGCAGCTGTGAGGAAGCCCCCCATCTCTAAAAAGGGCAGTTTCAAGGGTTACAAAGGGAAGAAACTAAACCAATGAGAGATCTAAAGAAAAGGTAAAGAATATATGTACTATTTTGTATTTCTAAAGCATTATTAATAATATCTGGACATGGTTAATCAGTTAGGTGCTATTGACCTCTTGAAGGACTGAGATATAACAGGGGCAGACACCTGCAATACCTCCCTAATTCATCATAAGAGGTGGGGTTGGTGGTTTTGGTCATTCACTGGGTTATGGATATTTGTCATTGTGTAGGGGGGTTGGCTACCAGTTGTTATTGGTTACAGTCAGGAGGAAAGTTGAAGAAAGAAGATTAGATTCAGAGTTCTTGTTTTGAAAAGAAAAAGGGGGATATAGATATGATAAAATAAAAGGGTAGAATATTGAATCTACTTTTAAAAACAACACTAGTTTTAAATGTTTTACATTGGACTGGATTTTTTTATATTTCATGTAAATTTTGTATATTGATTCAAATTTGAGATTAATGTTGTTGAACATACTGTACATACATTTCTACTCTTGTTCAAGGCATTGTACTTATACAACTCATTTAACAATGTCATGCAAATTTCTAGTACTTGCAAATTATCATTATCAACTGTTTAGAATAATAAGGAAATGCATGTGAGTAGTTAATCACTTATTAAAATAGAACTTGTAGTCACATTAGGTATGTTTTCAAGGACAAACAAAGATATATGTTAGATAGACAGGTCATCTTCAAACACTACAAAGATCTACAGAATATGGCATTTAAGATGTTTTAATAGCATAGGCTCTTTTTTATGACAATGAGACATGTTGGCAGCACCAATCTACTTCAGAGAAGATAGTGAGTATCGAGTAAACTCCACATGGAATTTACTTTCTTTGTGGCAAAAGTAAGTCACTAGGCAAGAAAATGCCTCAACTGCTGACAGTGTGCTGTCCTAATTGGACAAGCAGGACACAAAAGAAAGTGACTGCCAAACATTGTCAAGACAAGGATGGACAGCCCTTCAGAATGTCCAACTTCACAGAAAAGTCTGTCGGATATGCCTGCAGGCCGAAGATGGATGCCCAAATGTTGCAGAGGAACTTTGGGTGGCTGTCCAGTCAGCCAACTGTTTCTGTCATTACTCATATTTTTTGGAAATGACTTGCTTGCACTTCTTTCTTACTCAGTTAATATTATTTCCTTCTTGGGCCTCTGAGGGAGTTGAAGATTATATAGTTATAGTTCTCCTTGTTTACCAGATGCAGAAAGCAAGTTATAATAGAAAATAAATTAGGTATAAGACTTTGGACTCACCAAGACAGGATAGATATGGAGTATTTTCTCAAAATTTTTTAATTGCAAATGGACTAGACATTGTTGATATATTTATTGCCTATATATTATATATAGTTATTGTACTTATTGTATATAGTTTTTCTTATATTAGTTATAGCCTTTTTTATTTTAGACAAAAAGGGGAAATGTAGTGATATTTCATTTGTATATTAATAAATAAAGCTTGCCTGGAGATCAGGACACAAAACAGCCACACTAGCCAGCTATACAGGCCAGGCAGTAGTAGTACACACCTTTACTCCCAGGAGCCACGCTAGTTAGCCATGGAGGCTGTGGGGTGGTGGTGCACATCTTTAATCCCAGCACTAGAGATGAATATAAGGCAGAATGAGACAGGAATTCATTCTCTTTCAGTCTGAAGATTTCATAGAGGTAAGCACTCTCTAATGGCTTGGCTGCTTTGCTTTTCTGATCTTCAAGTTGAACCCCCATATCTATCTCTGGGTTTTTATTATCCGTACTACATTGGCCATCTAAATGTCAGCTGATCTACTGTGTAACCTTGCATATCCCATTTGGGCTCTTCCTGCTTGCGGTCTCAACCTGTTTATGGAACTGTGAAAAGTGAGCCCAGTTCTCAACAGTCATAGAATCCATTTCAAAGCTGCCTTCCCTACCCTGACTCACTATCCACACAACTGTCACCCGTTCTCCCCAGTCTTAGGGTCAGGCTACATTGTTCCTTCCCTCTTCTCCTCCAAAAATCCAGGTCTCAATGCTTCTGTCTGAGTCTGCTTCTCTGTTGCTGTGGAAACACAATCTAATCAAAGCAATGGGGGAGGAAAGGGCTTGTTTGACTTCTACCTCAAGCTCACAGTCCATCACCGAAGGAAGTTGGGGCAGAAAATTGAGGCGGGAACTGCAACAGAGAGCATGAAGGAACGCTGCTTACTGGCTTACTCTATCCTAATTCCCAACACAGCTGCCCAAAAGGCTGAGGAGGGAAGATCACAGGTTCAAGTTCAACCTGGGCAACACCGCCAAATCCTATTTTTAAAATAGGAGAGAGGGGTAATGAGAGAGGGGGGAAGCGGAAAAGGACAGTACACATTGTGGGGTAATAGCCTGCAAAATTTAGATCACAGATGTTAACCTTCTACTCTGATTATTGTGATACGATCTTGGCCAAGAATTAACCTGAGGCGATTTACTCAATCTCATATATTTCCTCAGACATACCAATGTCAGAGGACGGTGGCCTCTCATCAGTGTTATTCCTTATGGTAACAGCTGCCTGGAAATGACCTACATCTCTACTGATACAGAGCTGGTTAAAAAATTAATTGTATTCCTATGAAATCAAATATAATTCAGCCATAAATTGGTACAGGAAAGCTCTCTGCGGGCTGCTGAAGAGGGCTCTTCAGGATGTCTTATGTGGAAATAAAATCATGATGCGGCCCTCAAGGATGCTATAATTTGAGTAAATAGCTGAAAGGAATGCATGTACGTCTATATTGTCGGATGGTGATAAGTACAGGAGACCAAGAAAATTGGGGTTTTTTTAAATTTTTTTATGATTTATTTATCTTTACTTTATGTGCATTGGTGTGAAGGTGTCAGATCCCCTGAATCTGGATTTTCAGACAGTTGTGAGCTGCCATGTGGGTGCTGGGAATTGAAACCCGGTCCTCTGGAAGAGCAGTCAGCGCTCTTAACCGCTGAGCCATTTCTCCAGCCCGAGAATTGGTTTTTTAAAGAGAACTATGGGGGTGTGAAACAGGGAAGTGAGGAAGGAGACGGAACTGGAGCATCCTTCAGGAGACACAGAGGCACAGAGGCACAACCACTGGACTCTTTTTCAAAGGTGTGGTCAGGGCTAACAAGAAAAGATAGGAACATGGTGGACAAGTTTCAGAAGAGCATAACTGCTGTCCGAGGCCTCAAAAGACAAGAGGAATTAGTGAACCCAAGTCCAAAGAAAGCATTTGCTCAGGGGTCTCTTACTAGTGCTTCTTAGCGAGAAACCATTGATGTCGCGGGGCAGGCCAGGTTGTCTCATCCTCCCTGCTGAGCCTCTGGAGCTGACTCTGGCAGCTGCAGTACAGAGCGCACACTGGAAACAGTTCACGAATACGAAACGTGAAAAATAGTCAACTTTTGTCCTCACACAAAATAATTAAAATAATGAATAATAATAATAATAAAATTAGTACTTAACAAGGATAATATTTTAAAACCCACATGAGAAGAACTGGCGTTTCCAAGACCTCTCTCCCAGTCTAATATTTCTTTGACTATTAGACGGTCACCTTTCACCAAGTCTCAGTCCATGGCGCCACCTATTGTCCAGGAGAAGCTTCACATGCTCAGTTCCACTCTGCCTGCTTGGCAGGCAAGCAGTTTTCACTGCCAGTTTGACCCAGTTGGGAATAATCTCCCCTAAACGGGGAAAATATTTTGAAACTTAAAATACTTGGAGTCTTTTTTTCTTTAAAACAATAGTGAAAAATCACCTCCATTCAGTTTTGGACTGCTTCATTATGGTTTCTCTGGGAGGACATGTTTCAAACTGCTTCTTCAGCACCTGTGACCCATCGCTAGCCGTTCCGTGAGCCGCAGCTGAGTTTGCCCCTCCCCATTTGCTTGTTCTTATTATAGCGATCCTCAATCCTGGCTGCAAAATACTCACGTGGACGAGCTCCTGCCGGAGATTTCATTCTCGCTGGATTGCAGAGGGGCTGTTAAAAGCTAAAACGCACAGTAGCTTTAAGGGGCCTGGAGCCTTGCTTGTGCTAAGGAGCAGCCAGTAGGTATGCATCCTGCTCCCACCCGGAGGCCCCTGTAAAATGGTGTTCTAGCTCCCATGCTCTTGTTCCTGTCCACCCTAGGCCCTGCCTCCCCTTCTGCTGTCACAACTCTACCCGTTATTTCCGGACCTGCCTGAGGGCTCTTCCTAGAAGACTTGCTCCCTCCTCATTCCCAACATTAACACCTCTGATGACTTTAAAAACAACTTCTGTGATCCTTTTTCATAACAGGAAAATAAATGATAGATTTTGTTTTGTTAGGGCATAGCGTCTCACTACGTGCCCCAGGCTAGTCTGAAACTTTCCATCTTCTTGCCTCAAATTCTGGGATTACAGACCATCACGCCCAGCATAGACTATTCCTTTTAACTTAACAGTTTTTAGCCGTCAAAAAGTATGATAGTTCTGTGATGGGTAAATTAAACCCACTTCATAATTGGGAGTGTGATCAAAGTGAGAAGACAGCCTGCAAAATGGGGGAAAATCATTACCAGTTATGCATGTGATAGAGGGTTATCATCTAGATTACACAAAGAACAGCAAAAATTAAACACCCCATAAAACTAACTGCCAATCAATAAATGGGCCAATGAACTCAACCGGCAGTTTATGGAAAAAAGAGAAAAAATGCCAATAAATATTTTAAATATAATATTTTATAAAATATTTTATATTTTATTATATCAAGCTATATTACAGGGATATAGAAATAAAAGCAATATGGTACTGGCACAAAGACAGACCTGTAGACCAATGGAAAACAACAGAAGATCCAAATACAAGCGCACATAGTTACAGCCCTCTCATTTGACAATGATGCCAAAAATGCACACTCGAGAAAAGACAGCATTGTCAACAAACGGTGCAGGGCAACTGGATGTTCACAGGCAGAAGAATGAAGTTGGACCCATATTTATAAACCTGCACAGAAATCAACTAAATGGATCGGAGATCTTAACGTGAAATCTGAAATGCCAAAACGGCTCAAAGAGCACACAGAGAGACAAATATTGCCTGTTCCTTCTCATATGAGAATCCAGCTTCAAATCTTTGTCTGTGTTCCACTTGGAGAACAAGTAGATCTAGAAAACCAGAGATGGGCCACTGAGGGTGGACCTCAAGGGAGGGGGTTATAAAATATGGTTAAAATAAAAGTAGAGAGAGAGTAGTGGAAGGTGAAAGGTTAAGCATGAAGGGGATGGGGCTATGGGGAAATGAGTAAGCAAGAGAAGGGTTAACCAAAATTAAGGGTGTTTTGGTGTAGGAGGATCTTCTTTCTATGTGTTGCTTTCATTGGTCAAATAAAGAAACTGCCTTGGCCTTTTGATAGGTCAGAACTTAGATAGGCGGGGAAGACAGAACTGGATGCTGGGAGGAAGAAGACAGTGTGACAGACACTATGGCTCTCCTCTCCTAGATGGATGCTGGTTAGACTCATGCCGGTAAGCCACAGTCAAGTGGTAATATACATTAGTGGAGATGGGTTGAACAAATATGTAAGAGTTAGCCAATAAGAGATTAGAACTAATGGACCAGGCAGTAATNTCAAATAAAGAAACTGCCTTGGCCTTTTGATAGGTCAGAACTTAGATAGGCGGGGAAGACAGAACTGGATGCTGGGAGGAAGAAGACAGTGTGACAGACACTATGGCTCTCCTCTCCTAGATGGATGCTGGTTAGACTCATGCCGGTAAGCCACAGTCAAGTGGTAATATACATTAGTGGAGATGGGTTGAACAAATATGTAAGAGTTAGCCAATAAGAGATTAGAACTAATGGACCAGGCAGTAATCTAATTAATACAGATTTCCATGTGATTTTTTCGGGCATAAGCTAGCTGGGCAGGACAAAAAGCAGACCTGCATCTGCCTACAACAGTGTATGAAAAGGCTGTATTGAAAGCTATGATCTTTAAGTCCCAGTAAAAATATATATACATATATGTATATGTATATATATATAATTAAAGGGTCTAGTAGAACACACATGGCATAATAGAAAAGGAGGGAATACTGGGGGTATTACATGTAGGTGGAAGGGGTGGGAAAGAGGGGGTGGATGAGATATGAGTTAACCAGAACTGAGGACATACAATAAAGATACATGAAAAACTGCAAACGTGTATGCTAATTTAAACTTTTCCTTTTTAAAGAAACAGTCTGGATCAGTGGTGAAGCTGCTCCCCAAAGACACAGGTTACTAAATAAAAACTTCAGTGCCGAGCATAGATTACCCTATAAGCTATTGGTGAGGGAGGCCCCCACATGACACAAGCTATTGCCATTGCTCTTGGCTGCCCACCAGAATCAGATGGGAAGACCATATTGCTGAATTGCTGAAGACACCCACGCTTTGTTTGCAGGACACAGAGAAATGAATCTTGCATTGACTAGGACACTCTCTCCCCACTGGCTAGCTTTCACAGTGATGGAACAGGCTATGTAGGCTGCTGGAGGAGAAAAGATAGCAGCAGTCTTACCCAACACTGGATCCTGTATGCTGCAATATCAACCTTTCAGATAAGACATGCTCACTGGTGTAACAGTGACCTGATTTTTATGGGAGTGTGGTAGTTTGATTAAGAAATACCCTATATAGGCTTGGCATTTGAATACTTGGCCCCCAGTTTGGTGGTGCAGTTGGGAGGTTTAGGAGGTATAGCCTTGCTGGAGGAAGTATGTCAATAGGGGCAGACTTGGAGAGTTAATAACTTCAGCCCACTTCCAGCCCCGCCTTCCACCTCCACCCCTCAGCTTCCTGCTTAGGCTGCCACACCTGCCTGCTGCCATGCCTCCCCTCCTTGATGGACTCTTCATGCCTCTGGAACTGGAAGCCCAAATAACTTTTCTATAAGTTGCCTTGGTCCTGTGTTCTATCATAGCAAAGAACAGTAACTTAAACAGGAATAACCAAAGACCTTCTAAATGGATTGGAGGCCTGCTTCGCAAGAGGGATTTCATGGTCCCGTGAGCCTAATGAAAAGCATGTCTGGGGAGGTCAGAGGCCCTACCTCCACGTCTTCTAAATGATCATGATGTCAAACTGCCTTCTAAATATTTACGTTTATACTCATAGATCTGTGCAGCTCTCAACCTTGGCCAGAGAAACTTCCTTTTGCAGTAATGGTCAATGAAGAGAATCAAGACTGGTTAAAGAGTTGAGAATAAGTGACTCTGAGTGGCCAGCCACAGATAAGACATTGACATCAACCTTCTGCATCCACGGCTTAGGGGACACTGAGGAAGGGGAAACAGAAAGATTGTGAGTGCTGAAGGATGAGGAGGAGAACTGGGAAGTGATGACATGCATAAGACCCACGTGAGATCAAGCCAGTCAAAATTCCAGCATGAGGAGGCTCCTGAGACCACAATCCAATTGGAAGCATAACTGGCAGTTGATGAATGATGAGGGAGGGAAAGTTACTTTCCTATGGGAATGTGGTCACTGGTAGGTTTCCCATACCCCAATAGATGACCCAACACCCATGAGCATATGGGAGCACTAACTGCACTCAGTGGGTCATTAAATAGGAAAAAAGACATGGAGTTGGAAGGTCATTATGGTGGGGGTTCATGGAAAGAACTGGAGGGAAGGAGAATCAAAATACATTGCATATACCCATGAAATTTCAAAGAATAAATAAACAATAGTGTTTAAAAAAGAATAATATGTAGCTTGAGGTGATTTCACTAACTAAAAGTATAAGAATCGAATGAAATTTCTGTGGTGCTAACATATTTGGTAATAAATACCTTATACTAAATCATGTCAGTGAAAAACATCTAGTTTCATAAAATAGAAAGCTATTGTTTAAATTTGCAATTTTTGACAGCAAAAATGATTTGCCACAAAAATCATTAAATGATTAACTTTGCCACAACTTTAATAGTTCCATGGTCAGTCATGGTTGGCTTTTTAAGAATGTAGTTTCTTTTTAAGATGCACTTTATTTTTGTGACTCTGTGGGGGATGTGTGTCACGAGTGCAGCAGCCTGCAGGAGCCACAGGAGTGTGAAGTTGGAGCTCCCGGCCATTGAGAGCTGCTCCACAAGGCTTCGGGGAACCAGGCCCAGTCCTCTTTAAAGCAGTCAACTGTTCTTAATTGTGAAGGCCTGTGATTGCTTGCATCCCCACCTTCTCTCTTTCTATCTCTTTCTCTGTGTTTACAGAAATGATTCATTACTTTTTCATTTCTAAGAATTTTGTCACTTTTTATTGATTTTTGACTCAATTTTTAAGATGACTTATGATAAAAAAATGACTGCACAGTCCTACTTTTATGAATACTGTACTAAGTGGGTTTTGCTCTCATACCATTTAGCCCAGACCTCAACAGAGACACAAACTTCCCCTGCAAAGGGACATCAGTGCTGCCATCGGCAGCGTCCCACAGGACTGCTTTCACTTCTTGTGGTTAGCCTTTGGAGTCGAGACCTATATACTTCCTCGAGATCTGTGTACTTTGTCTTTGAGCATCAGCACCCACAGGCTGGCTCTCAAAAACTGCCGTTTAAAGCAGGGGAGCACTCAGGGATCAGATCAGTCTATAGCCTGTGCTTAGGAAGCCGTGCCCTCCATTCTATGCTAGGGGAAGACAAATCCAGGGACATGCAAAATCCAGTTCCTTCCTGCATAGCAATTTTCTTCCTAGTGCCAACTTTGGAAGAGTAGT
>LOJH01060227.1:0-11156 GCA_001685095.1 Ellobius talpinus
CGCTGCAAGCGGAACGGGCCAGGGCTCATGGCGGCTCAGACATTTTTTAAAAAAAATCATAAAACTGTTCTCTATCAGATGACTTTGTCTCAATTCCTACTGTGCAAGAGATGGAATCATGGCCCCCATTTATCCCTTACCCAACCCAGTCTTGGTGAGCCTTCATCATCCCTTCCCTAAGATGTTAGGATGCTCTGTTTTCCTCAAGAAACATGTGGGGGTGGGGAAGAGCACTTGACTGCTCTTCCAGTGGACCCAGGTTTCATTCCCAGCACCCACATGTTGGCTCACAACTATCTATAACTCCAGTTCCAGATGATCTGATACCCTCTTCTGCCTCCTTAGGCCCTGAATGCACTTGGGGCACAGACATACATGCAGGCAAACATCATAGAAATCAATAGTCTTTTGTAAAAAGAGAAAGAAGGAAAAATAATCATACAGGGCAGAGCAACAGCAGCAAGGGCTCCTTTGCCTGTAATATACACTCACTAATACACAGATAGATACCTCTTCACTGAGTGGTTCCTTCGCCTGTGACATACACTCACTGATACACAGGTAGATACCTCTTCACTGAGTGGGCTGCATTTATTTGGGGGAATTTATAAATCTCTTGTTTTATATTAAGAAATACAGTACATTTATATAGATTTTTGTCTTATAATTAAATCTTTAGTATGTTAACATTTTAAAACAATGGGAAAGGAAGAGAATGACTGAGAACCAAATGTGGTCCTATAGAGATTGCTCAGTGGTTAGAGCACTGATTGCTCTTCCAGAAGAGTTCAGTCCATGTAAATTTTCCAAAGGTGTCACTTCCACTACCTTCACTTACCTGTTAAGATCTTAGAAGGAGTATAGCCACCAAAATGCCCAGTGATAGCTCACACCACCTGTCCACCTGTGTTGGAGGCTTGGGGACGCAGCTGTGCAGATCCCCCAGCATTAGTATCTTTGTCACCATATGAATCGTACCAAGCACTTAAGTAGTCTGCAAGAGTGTCAGTCAAACCAGAGGCAATGCTATGAGTTGTCCCCAACAACGGCCTGTCCCTGTCATAATCTGCATCCTGGTGCAGAAAAGGCCTCAGAGTTGGCACAGTGGTCTTCCCCATAAGCAGGGATGAGAGAATGGTGTTTATTTAATAAGATGCTGAAAGTGTGTTAACAGGGATTTTTTTCTTTAAGATTTATTTACTTTTTTTTTTCATGTGTGAGGGTTTGCCCTCATGCTGTGTATATGCACCATGTGTGTGCCTGGCACCTGAGGGGGCAGAAGAGGGCATCAGATCCACTATAACTGGAGCTAGGGGCAGTTGTGGGTTGTCACATCAGTGCTAGGTCGAAAGCAAGAGCAGCAAGCTGAGTCCTCTCTCTAGCCCTGGTGAACAGGGACCATCTGTGCCAGGACCATGTGTTCAGGCTGAGGAACTCATCACTGTGTATAGTTCTTCACTTTAATGTCATTTATTATATACTTTCTGACAATAAATATAGAAAACTGTGGGTGAATAGATGATTTTTGAAGACAACTTATATCCAAAACAGACATTTCTGGGGTATAAAAGATTTTTTTTCATTTTAGATAACATACATACGACAAGAATATGAAACAAAATTCAAAGGGTTAATGCCTGCATCTCTGAGACAAGAACTTGAGGACACCATTTCCTCCCTGAAGTCACAGGTAACTCCTAGAGCTGAGCATGCTCGAAGATGTAGGTGTGGCATAGGTGGGCATGCCTTCTGAAAAGAAGCTGGCAACTAGCCTGATTCTTCCTCACTCCAGAAGTCACTGTGAGCCCCACACTTGTTCATCACCAGCGTGAACTGGGTTAGTCCCCTGAAACTGGGTCAGCCATGGCAACTTTGATTCATTCACCATCCAGTGCAGTTTCACCTTTCCCTCTTGGCTCAGGGTCTAAAGTGCCTTTCTGCAACACACTGCTGCTTCCTCGCTGTACTAAAATATGGAGGAACGAAACATCTTTAGAAGCATTTTTTTCTGGTATGTTTTATATGGTTTTCAAAGATAAATATTTTAAGTCCAAGGCAAAATAGTGTTGATATTCAAGCAATTAGGTTTGATGTTTCTTATTGAAGTATGTGGTTCCTAAAATGTAAGGTGAGAGATGAATACTTGGGAAACTGAGGCAGGAGGATCACGAATTCAGGGCCAGCCTGAACTACATAGCAAAATCCTCTCTCAAAACAAACATACTTTTGTATTAAAGGTTGTTTTAAGGGTTTTTTGGGGGAGAGGTGATTGAGATGGTGTTTTACCCTGTGGCACTAGCTGTCCTGGAACTCGCTCTGTAGAACAGACTAGCCTGGAACTCACAGAGATCTGCCTGCCCCTGCCTCTTCAGTATTAGGATTAAAGTCGTGTGTTATCATGTAATGAATGTTTCATTCATTGTCAGCCTATGAAGTTTTTATGTGTTTTTGGGTATTTGTTGTTTTGGGGTGGTTTTGGTTTTTATTGTTGTTGTTTTAGAAAATGTCTCTACTTAGTTCTGACTGTCCTGGAATTCACTGAGTAGACCAGGCTGGCCTTGAACTCACAGAGATCTGCCTGTCTCTGCCTCTGGGATTAAAGGTGAGCACCACCACACCTGACTACCTATGAGTTTTGAGCTCCCACCTAAGGAGTCTGCATAGTCTTATTTCCAACAAATCGGGAAACTGAATGCTAAAAACTGTACCTGGCACATAGCAGGTGCTCGTTAAATAATAAAATAACCAATGTAGTTTGACAATCCCAACATGATGTGCTTATTATATGTAAAATGACTGTGTGACACCAAACATGGTGATGTATACACCTTTAATCCCAGCACTTGGAAGGCAGAAGCAAGTGGATCTCTGTGAGTTCAAAGTCAGCTTGGTTTATATAGCAAATTCCTGGCCAGCCAGGGCTACACAGTGGTGGGGAGGAAAAAAGGATTGTGACGTTCGCTTGGGTCAGACTGACCTAGAACTTGCTAGGAAATGCAGACTGGCCTCCAACTCCTGAGAGCCCTGCCTCAGATTCCAGGTCTTGAGCCATCATGCCAACCTGAAGCAGATGTTAGCTGATGCTTTCCTGTTTCCCTCGGTAAGGAGGCTGAAGTGAAGGGTCCTTTCTATCAGTCTTCCTGCTGTCCCCTGCTGCCCTTGGCGGCTACTAATAGGTTCTGCTGTGCTGGCCTCTGCACATGAAGACAAATGGCTGAAGAAGAGAGCACAGCGCAAAGGGCATGCAGCCTTTATTTTTTTTTATGTGGAAAGCACTCAGAGGTGTGGTTTACCCATCAGCTTCTCGGAAGAGTGGCCATGAAGTCAGCTACAAGGGTCTGATGCCCTCAGAGGAGATTCTTATTTTGGAGGCACAAGGGTGGGGCAAGAAACCCAATACCCACCTGCATGGCTTCTGTTATTGTTCATATCATCTTGCTGTGACAAAAGCCACTTCAACCTCCTGGAACTGGATGTTGACCCAGAGAGAGCGTGCTGCCAGCTGCATGAGGGCCTCAGAGTTGGCAGCTGTGTGGAGGAGTCAAAGGCCTTAGAGTGCGCGGATTCAGTTGGAAGGCACAGGTGCCCGTGTTTTTGAAAATTGTTGGAATTCCAATCGATCACAATGCAGGGTGGGGGAGGAAAGTTAAAGCAGTGCGCCCCTGCATCTGTCAAAATTATCAATTGTCCTGTGGGTCATCTGAGCAATCAGATAAAATGAAGAGCAGGGCACTGTTACGAATAAGCAAACCCAGGGACCGCTGTGATACACACCCGTTTGGGCAGCCTGTGCTTTCTCTCTTTCAGGCACATTTTTGGTTCTGCCAGCTGTATTCTTGCATAACTATGCCTCAGAACCAGCCGTCGCCATGGTTTCAACTCAGACCAAAGAAGCAAGAGTAAACAATTCTGAGCAGATCAAATGCCACTGACTCTTGATTACATTAAACCATAGTTTAAGCTGTCCCCACACTATGTTTTATGTGGTTGGATAAGGTGTCTTTAATTGATGCCTGATATATAGGTGTCATTGATCCCATAGACATTTATATTTCAAAGAAGTCAAATGTACTATAAAGACCTCATTGGAGAAGTCATGCTGGGCAACAGCTTCTTCTAACCTCAAGCCCTTCACTCCGTGGTGGTACCTACTGTGAAGTCCACTCTGGGCATTTACTATGAGGTATATCTCACCATACTTATGGCCCTGGGAAGCAGCTTCATGAACTCCATTTCACAGATGACACAGCAAGAGCTGAGTAACCTTCCTAGAGCCTTTAGAGGCTAAGCCAGGGATGGAGCTCAAGTTGGCCCAACTCCAGGAAAAGCCTGGCTCTTTCCACTCCAAAATCGTGTCTCTCTAACCTCAGGGAATCCCCAGAATGGATTTGAGGTTTCCAGAAAGCAGTAATTTTCTTTTCACTTGCTCTCTCGCTAATTGAACAGCTTGTGCATACCAGCTACATGCCTAGCCCTGTAAAAGAAACCGGGGACTGGGAGACAGACAGAGTCACCCCTCTGCAGAAAGCCCTTAGGTTTGGGAACAGATGTGAAAATATAACCACAAGGCAGTGTGAGAAGGCATAGAGCCCAGGATGCAGAGGAGGGACTGCTGCCTTGGGACAGAGCTAGGTGGCAAGTGCTCCAAAGTGAGAGCCCTAGCCAAAGGGTGACAGAGTGAACAGCATGGTGTAAGGTGGCAGTGTGGGAAGGTCATGAGGACAGAGTGAGCCACCAAGATAGAATGGCACCAGATCAAGATGGCCCCTTGGCTAGTTTATGGTTGGTTCTGTGGCCTCTGATGGATTTTTGGTAGGGACAGGGTGTGACCAGATGTAGGAAAATGCATTATTAATATTCACTTCCTCTAAGTTTTATCCAGAGAATTACCTGAGTTGAAGGGAAATGCCAGCATACTGTGTGTGCAGTGTTGACATATGCACTTACCTTTCTCATACGAGATGTCTTTCTAGGTCATCTTTCTTCAAAAGAGAGCATCCATCCTTCAAGAAGAGCTGACCACCTACCAAGGCAGAAGGTATGAGCGGTGAATAAAACGCCTTCCCATTAATTTGTTCTCTGTACCCCTGGAGTCTTTTAGCAAGCCTTCACTGAAATGTCTAGGCACAAGATAAGTCTGGAAAGGAAGACATTCTTAATGAACAGCTTGTCTTTGAGAAGTCACCCACCTCTTTAATCACAGGACTTAGATTCATCAGAACAAGATTTGGGAATCTCAGGGTGTGGCAAGTAGGGACCTCACCTGGGCAGTCAGGCAAGGTGTGGTCTTCAAGCCCAGCTGTGGACTGAAGGAGACACCATCTTCCTTTAAGACTGTGGCATGATGCAATTCTCTGTGATGGCTCACATCTTCAAAGTCCCTATCCCTGGGGGTTTGGCACTGTTCTCCAGACCAGAATAAGTCAATGGCTTTGTGGTGTTAAACATTCACAGAGATGGGGTATCCTGGTGTGCAGGACTGTGGGATACAGGAGCCCTTTTTTAAAGGTTCCCAGTGATATCACCAACCAAGGTGTTGTTTGCTGATGGTCCAGGTCAGTCAGGCAACGTTGCTTTCAAGTGCAGTCACAGGCCAGACTGCTTACTTGGCATCGAAATAAAAGGAATGAGCTTGTGAATCATTTACTTTTCAAAAGATTCTGTGTGCCTGATGATGATAAGATCAGTTACTTATAGGCATACGTGATGAAATTTTGATAGCAAATACCCTTTTGAACCTCCAGTTCCTTCAGAATTGTAACACATTTTACCATTGACAGACCTAGTCAGGCTAAAAATCCTAACATGAGTTTTGATTTGCAGGTAACTGCATGGGAGAGCATGACAGGTGAGATTGTCTGAGCTGCACCGTGGACTTCGTCCAGCAGGTTTGAAGATTTGGATATTGTGAACTGTGAGATCAATGACTTTTTTTAATGCTTAAGTGTAATTGAGATCATAAAAACATGCATCATCCATACACTGGGTTGGCTTTATTTGTGTCTGCCTAAGTTATTTTTTACCATTTTTTTCTTTCTGACCCCATGTTTGTATTAGAGTAGATGCTGAAGACTGCTTACACTGGGCAGAGACGTAAACTGCCTGTGTGAGCCTTGGTAATGCTTTACAAGGAGCTTGCAAGTTAGGCATGATTGGAATCATGATTATAGTATCATCTCAAAACCCTTAACCTGTTAATGCTGTTCCCATGTTCATGTTCATATGTTAAAATGGCATGTTGTACTATTCTGTTTTCTTTCAACATTTTATCACACCTCCTCTGCTAAGTATGACATATACATGGTATTTTTCCCCCAACAAATATTGACTACCTCAATTTCTGGTTTGAAGGAAAATACCTTGTATCATGTCAAAGATCAACTCATAATTTCAGCATGAAACTGCTGTCCAGAGTCAAATCACTGGGTCATGCTTGTCCTGTGGGTCTCCAGCCTGATCCTGGAGCTGCAGAGTTGCAGGGTGGGAACATTGTGCAGGCAGCTCTGGTTTTCCTGTTACTTTTTTGATGTCTCCTGTGTGGTTGTTGCTTTGATTGTCACATTGGCTGGAGCTGCAGAGTTACAGGGTGGGAACATTGTGCAGGCAGCTCTGGTTTTCCTGTTACTTTCTTGATGTCTCCTGTGTGGTTGTTGCTTTGATTGTCACATTGGTCCTTGATCCTTAAGAAAGCCTGACAGCATTTGGCCGTGTTTTGAGAACACAGCCTATTGACAAGCAACTGCGCCTGTCCATTGGTCTTGTCTGCAGTGTTTGCTCTTTATGAACGGTGGTTAAGCCTGGATTGCTTTTCCCACACCAGCTCTGTGCTGATTGGTCAGCTGGAGCTGCAGTTGCAAAGATGCTCCAGTTTCATTTGAGTGGTCCTGAGCTGAGCCATGGGCCTTTTGAGACCTCTAAAAATGTAGTGAGTGGGAGGGGCAGGGCCTGTAATCATCTGGTTTACTGTGAAAGGAAAGGAGAGATCGTTTATTTACACTTATTCAAAATTCTTTTCTCCCATGCTCAAAGTTGCCTGTCATTTGCTGTCCAAGAATTAGTTATCCTTAGGAAAGATAAGAAAAACTAGGTTTTACAGCCATTTCCAAAGCCAGGGCAGGTCAGTCTGTGTGGTGGCCATCCGTAGGAGGCTGGCATCTTGCACAAAGTAATCTTTGGGGAGCCACCACCTTCCTGGTGCCTCCCAAGTGTCCTCCTCCCCCAACCCTTCCTCCAGAAGTATAAATCTGTGTCCTGTGAATGATCGAAAACTTCGCAAAAACACAAAATCATAGCAGCTGCTATTAAAGCCACCTGACCAATGACGACAGTTGACACTCACGTGGTGACTTAGCACTCGGAACAAAGAAGGCTGTGTGGCTGGTATGTGCTTCTGCGAGGACCATGAAAAGCAGGTTGAGGTCAGAGGATCTCAAGGTTATTATCGGCCTGCACTGAAAATATTCAATGAGTTGTTTTGTTTGCTGGAATTGGAACTCCCACCCAGGAATATTTGTTTTCCATGAGTAAATATCAGTAGGTATTTTGGAAACTTGCCTGCTATTCTTTCTCTTCTTTATTTAAAGGGTTATGAAATTACAAACACTGATGAACCTTTGACATGAATCAGATTGCATTTCCCTTCTGCAGTGCGCTGAGCATGTCCGGGAGTAAAATCGAGTAAAACTTTGGGTCTGTTTGATCAGATGTGATTGGAAGGGGGAGCGGACACTCAAGTTTTTGTGAACATTCTCTGATAAAGGAAAAGAGAGGAAAATTACTTTTGGCATGTTTGAAATTCCTCGCTGATTTGAGCGCTGAGTATATAAGTGACTACTGGGACAAAACGCCAGTGCTTAGGAAATAAATTATCAACACTGTGCCTTATTATAAAATCATCTAGAGTTGCATCCTTGCTTTTATCTGAGGGAGGATCAATTGTTCATCACAAGTGCCTAATTTAGTTACAGCTCCAGGTATCGTTGCTGGCTACCGTGCTTGAGCCTCCATCTGTGCCTTTTCTAGTCCAACATGTAATTGTCAACAGGTGGTGGCTGATAGGGCATTTGGAACACTGAGAAAGGGAAGCTCGTCTCGAGGCGCTGTGGCTGGGTTTGAGTGTTGGATATTCTGCAGGAATCAGGCCAGGGGAGAGCCCGAGGGAAGCCGGCGGTTCAGTTACCTGCCTGGATCATAGTTCCCTATCAGTCCATTTCTGTCTCCCTAGCAGTCGGACCTTTTGGGAGTCTGACCACTGATTCTGCAACCTCCCCACTAACCAAAGAACTCCACAGAGGACCGCTATCAAGGGATACAGTGGAGAAGGAGGAAATCTGAGAGAGAGGGAACAGAGGACTGATTTGCTTCATAGACCGCACGAAACTCTTGGTGGCAAGGTGGCTAGAAGGGACTTGCTTATGTACTGAGGCCATTCTGTAAATGCTGCATATTAACGGATTCTTCAGAAACTGGCATTCACTTATGATGGCGAGCAACCTCATTAGAGGGGTCTGCAGAGAAAAGTGCTGAAGGAAGGAACTGGGAGTTTGAATTAACAATTAACAGCGTCCTCATTGAAGTGCATCACCAGCCAGGGAAGGCAGCGGCGTTTGTGCTTTCTGTCTAAGGGTGAAAGGAAAGGTAAAACATCAAAAATGGTGGGAGAAAAGTTTCAGAACACAAGGTCATTTGAATTCATAGTTTCCTTAAAAGAGCTCTCTCTTCGGAGCTTTCATATTTTGTTCAGAAAGGTCGCCTCTTTTAAGCCTTGTCATTAAAGACAGTTTGCTCTTTAAAGTGAATTATCAAAGGATCTAGAAATTGCGAGTTACTGAACTAAAATGCATGATCAATTTGAAGTGCGCTAACTAAAGCCTGCTTAGCTGTGGATGTGCTTTTGTGCTGGCAGCCGCTTTGATAAAGCCAGGGGAAGGTACATGGTTGGCCAATTCAAAGTAGGGAAAGGAGATAATTAGATAAAACTTTCCCAACTCTCCGAGTGGGTCTTAACTTTAGAGGCTTGATTAGGAAGCTATGGCAGAGGCCCTAAGTAGTATGTGAGGAGTGAAGTGGAATGTCCCAGGTCCTGACGGAGTGAACGCAAACCTTCACTGTATTGTTTTAAAATCTGGATCAAACTTCAGGTCATATTGTTTGCTTCACACTGAGGAAGAGAATTGAAATTGGTGTCATGAAACCAAAGAATTGTTAAATCTGGTTCCCACCCCAGTATCAAGACCCTATTCCCCCAGGCATCTCAGTTCGAGGCAAGGTTTTTATTGACAAACGTTTTTACACCGGAGACCTAAATACTGCTGTGGATGTTGCCATCTAGAGAAGGATGTAAGGCTGACCAGTAGTGTGATATCCTCCTGGGCAGTCTGCCACCTGATGTGAGGTCTCCTGGAGCATGGTGAGGTGCTCACAGAGACCTCATCATGGGACAGAGCAAGGATAACTCCTGAGGAGCAGCTTTCATCTGACCAGCTGAAATGTAATTACATGGTTAAAGCCATTTGGCCCACTCTATCCCTTTAGCTAGGAAAGGAATTTAGCAGATAGGCGGCGTCTGCTGTTTCTGTTTCCTTGGTTCTGTCTCCTCTTCACCCACTTGGGCCTCTCTAGTCTGCCACACAAACCATTATGTTTGTTTCCAGCAGAATCACGTCAATCCTTTCATTGGTGTTTCTCAAGCTAGCAGGGTATGATAACACACTTAATCCTGGAAGCAGTGGATCTCTGTGAGATGTAGGCTAGCCTGGTCACATAGTGAGTTCTAGGACAGCCAGAACTACATAATGAGACTCTGTCTCAAAAACAGAAACAAAACACAAAACAGTGTTTCTCAAACTGGTGTCCATCAAGGTCTTTTTGTTTGGTGGGACTTACTCAAAATGTTCTGATGTCCCACTTTGATGATCCATATGCATTGCCTGATCCTTTATTCATTCATTGGTTACTGATTATCAGCTGTGCTCAAGCCTACTGGCATGAATTCTAACACACTGGTGTGATCTCTGTCTGTCTTGAGAATACTGATGACTGGTGCACTCAGGTAGGCTGCTCTCACTTAGGTCCCCAGGAATGCCATCAGATGGGGCTTGTGGGGCAGTCACAGGAAACATGAATGCAAGCCCATGGTGCTTCCTCATGTTCAGGATCCTCATGCCCCCAACGGCTAGGTGAGACAGCTGGTTAGGGCCCTTCTAATCAAGTCCGGGAGAGACCAGACATAGACACCAGAAGCCATATAAGTCCTGAGCCCCAGCACCAACAACACTTCTGCTGTATTCTGTTAATGACAGAGCCTGCCTAGAGTCAAGTGTAAAGGATAGAAGTCGAGCAAAGTCAGAGCCTCTGTGCTGCCTTGACCCTGCCATAACCTTCCATAATAAAAAAAACTGTTTAGCTTTAACCTGTGTCTTAGTTAGGGTTTCTATTGCTGTAAAGAGACACCATGACCATGGCAACTCTTATAAAGGAAAAATATTTAATTGGGGTGACTCATAGTGCTACATGGTGTCATAAAGGCAGACATGGTGCTAGAGAAATAGCTGAGAATCCAATGTCTTGACAGCAGGAAGTAGTCTGAGATACTGAGCATAGCTTGAGCATATATGAGACTTCACAGCCCACCTCCACAGTGACACACTTCCTCCAACAGGCCATACCTACTCAAACAAAGTCACACCTCCTCTAATAGTGCCACTCCCTTTGGGGGCCATTTTATTTCAAACCACCACAACCTGGAATTCACTAAGATGATTTGACCCATACCATTTTGTTTTGATTTTTATTTAAGCTTCTTCTGGGACCTTGTATTTTATTGTAGAGTTCTATGAGATATTGATGAGAGAAATACCAACCAAATTGATTAGTTTAAAAAAATTCCTTTGTTGTAGGAGAGGCTGTTTGTTTGTTCCTGGCTGCCCAGACCCAAAATAATCATTCAGAAACTATATCATTTGAATCACTGCTTGGCCCATAGCTTAAGCATATTTTTAGCTAGCTCTTATATCTTAATTTAACCCATTTCTATTAATCTGTGTATCACCACATGGCTGTGGCTTACCAGCAAAGTTTTGGCATGTCTGTCTCTGGCAGCAGCTCCATGGCTTCTCTCTAACTCTGCCTCCTTTCTCCCAGCATTCAGTTTAGTT